>PVHP010000372.1:0-157699 GCA_004024765.1 Zapus hudsonius | reverse complement strand
CCAACATACTTAAAAGTCATGCCCTGCCAATGTGAGACTAAATAGACAGTAAGAACCTAATTATTCTCTTTTATTCCACAATATAATAAATTTCACAGAAATGAGTAAAAAGGATGTGACTGAATTTATTTTTAGAAGATTTTTAAAAGCTTTTCCAGTAATATTTGGAGCTAGAAAACAATTTGTAAAAAATAGGACTGGAGAGATGGCTTAGTGACTAAGCATTTGCCTGCAAAGCAAATGGACCTAAATTCAATTCCCCAGTTCCCACATAAAGCCAGAAGCATAAGGTTCAAGTTCATTTGCAGTGACTGAAGGTCCCGGCGCACCCATTCTGTCTCTTCTGCCTCTCTCTCTCTCTCTATCTCTCTCTCTCTCTCTCTCTCATAAATAAATAAAATATTTTTTAAAATGTCAGTAGGGGCTGCAGAGCTGGCTCAGCGGTTAAGGCACTTGCCTCCAGTGCCTAAGGCTCCGGGTTCAATTCCCTAGGACCCACATAAGCCAGACCCACAAGGTGGTGGCCCTGGTGCTTTTTCTCTCTCTTTCTCTCTGTCTCTCTCTCCTTGAAAATGAATAAATAAAATATTAAAAAATAAATAAACGTAAAAATTTCAGTAGTCATTTAAAGAATACATATTATAATCATGAAAATTTATTTAATTTTATCATTCTTTATGAGCAATATTTTCAGTGATTTCATGTCCAGTCTGATTGCTACTTGTGATTTTTAAGTTTTCATACCCACTTGACTTGCTAACAATCCACAATAATCCTAAGTGTTGTATAGCAGATTTCTTCTGATTTGAAGAGAGAAGGAAGGTTCAGGAAATTCAGAAAGTCATGTTATCTAGAAACAAACATCCCTTCCATGGAGGGCAGTGCAGATAGGAAATTCCAGAGACTTGGGACATCAACAAGTCTGAGATAGTGTTGCAAGATCCCACCCTAAGGCTATGTAAAGGGAAAGAAAATCTTTCATACCTCCAGCCTGGCTGCTGGGGCTTACCATGACTTGGACAAGCATCCATCCTTTTCATCTATCTCTTTACCAGCATTGGAACAAAGTTTCCTCAGCCTTCCAGTCTGGACTGAGGAACAGCAGCTCCCCAGGAAGCCTTTAGTCCTTCAGTGGTGGAGTGATTCCTTGGCCTGCAGACTGCTATTGTGGGACTGCTGTGAGCTAATCCAACAAATCCCCTTTGTACTACAGTTCATTCTTTTGTTTCTGTTCCTCTATAGAAGCCTCACTTATACATTATTTTAACTAAAGATGTTTGGGAAAGAGATATACACAATCTTAGAATATTGTAAATTTTTTCATTAGCCAAATTAAATCTCAACTTTTTGGATATGGCACACAGTAAACAATCTTGAACTGATATTCCTCATGTTCCCTAAAAACAGTAGGGTGATAAATGCTAGGGATAATCTCCCCAGGAAAAAAATACACATGCTTATTGGCTTATTTATATAATCTTTTAAATTGCTTAAAATATTATATTAATTTATTTATTAGAGAGAATGGGTACACCAGGGATTAGTGCCACTGCAAAGTCTTGTTGCATGTGCCACCTTATGCTTCTGTCCTTATACGGGTTCTGGGGAATTGAACCTGGGTCCTTAACCTTTGCAGGCTAGTGCCTAAACCACTAAGCCATCTCTCCAGCCTATCTTTTAAAATTGAATAGAATACTTACAGATCTCCCATTGTTCCATTATTAGATTTGCCATCATTGATCCTGTTCATACAAAACTTAAAATAAGCTCACACAACCATGCAACTGTAAAATACCCTCTTTTTACATATTTGACCTGGTATCCATTATTGGTTATTAAGCTAAGCATATCCTGAGGTGCTCCATGAAAACCCATCATGGTAATATTTCAATTTATTTGACCACCTCTTCTTCATCTCCATGTTTAGTAAATTTGGGTTATAAGAACATTTATCTATGCAGAGAAATACCATACTCCTGTTATGTGAATGTTCTTGGCTTCAACTATGAGTAGTACAACTTCCAAACATTAAACTACGTGAGAATATTCAAGAGATAGAAAACTGCCACTTTATTATCTTACCTATGTAATGATGCCAACTATTAACTAAAGAAAAATACACAGACATAAGTACTAACATTACAGAATTGAGTATACCACAATACAAAACTCATACTCTAAATGCAATTTTCCCCCACTTATTTTGATCACAGCTCTAATTAAGGTACTTGCTTCATCCATGGATGTTATGCTTTTTTTTAACTTTGTGTGGACAAGGTTCATACATGTACATGATGTGTTTTATCATATGCCTTTCCCATTAACTTCTATTGTCCCCTCCCTGCCACCCTTCTCCTGAATTCCTTATTTCCAACTAGTCACTCTTTTATTTTGATTCTTATCTTTTGCTCTCTGATTTCATCTATGACAATGCTGATGGGGAGTTCTGGTGCAGGTAATGCCAGTTGCTACGTGGTCATGAATTCAATGGCCACTGCATGTCCAGATGGCAACATTCCACTGCATTCCTCCCCAGACTCTGACTAATATATTCCTTCCACTGCCTCTTCCACAATCTTCCCTGAGCCTGAAGGGAGTGAAAGAGATAGCTCATTTAATGTTGAGCACTCAACAGGTACTTATTCTCTGCACTTTGATGAGTTTTTGTTCTCCTCAAAAGTCACTGCCTTTTGTGAAAATAAGCTTCTCTGACCAAAGGTGAGAACCTTAATCTATAGTAATAATCATAAATATTTAGAAATTTGATGATTTTTGTTCTCTGTAGAAGAAACATTCCTGTTCTACTAAATTTTACTGCAGCAACTACACAGTTGCATTGCTCAAGGAATACTTACTATTGGAAATTAAATATATGTATGACTATTGTAAGGCACCGTGCTCAAGAATATGCTACTTGAAGAGCCAAAGCATACCCATTACAATTAAATTTGGAGAGGTTCATAGCAAGAATGAAATCATTGATTTTGGATCATTTTATACCTAGGATAGGTATGAATCATCTTATTTCATACCTAGGTCACATTGTGTAGTTGCTGTCAATTCGTTACTTTTTGATAGACTGTCTTCATTTAATCTCCATTCCTTGTGAACAGTTGATCCTGGTTCCAAGAGTTCAAAACCATGGAGAGATCTAAATGGAAGGGAATTAAGGAAAACCTGGTGCTTCAAGTTCTTGAGACAACAGGGAAGGTATATTCCCTCAGTGTAGCACTGACTGAGGCTCACACTAAATTACAGACATGCTTCAACAAATGGGATATCTTTCAGTATCCAACCAGCTGTCTCCAAACTTTTTAGACTTTTTTTCATAGTTCAACATCTCTATAGCATCCTTTTGAACCATTGCCTCTGATGGGTTATGTAAACACTACTTTACTTCCTTTTGCTTGTATTTTTCATTGGTCTTTGGAATCCAATTGCTCCTAATTTTTCAGAATACTATCTAACTATCCATGTTTTTTTAGTCAAACTTTCTCTCATTGCAGTGACAAAGAACTCAAACAAAAGCTGCTTGTGGAGGAATGGGTTTATTTTGGATTAGGGATTTGAGGGTAAGCTCCCTCATGGCAGGGAAAATGACAGCATGAGCAGAGGGTAGACATCACCTCCGCCACAGCACTGCAAACAGTGGCAGGAAGGTGTGCCAAACACTGGCAAGGGAAAGCTGGCTTATAACACCCATAAGCCTGCTCCCAACAACACAGCTCCAACAAGGTTCTAATACCCAAACTGCCATCAACTGGGGATTGATAATTCAGAACACATTTGTTTCTGGGGACACCTGCATCAAACTATGACACCATGTGACTTGAGAATGAATTTCTGAGATAGAAAATTTTACATCTTTATAACGAAGGCAATATTTACACTTCATCCTTTATGGGAAAGACTCTTCTTTATTCCCAGTTCACATGTAAGGATTTAAAATAACATACTAGAGAAAGTAAATTTTTTAGGTATGAGGAGAATAAAGTAATATGATTTTGATCACATGTTGGTAAAATAAAAGCACATCAAATATGCAGGATGAAAGACATGGTAGCTCTTATAAGGTCCATGCTTTACTTACCACTGCATCTGTTAGATAGAACAGATTCCATAAACTTTGCTGGTTTTTCAAAAGAAGTGGGAAACTTACAATTTTACGAGAAGTTTTCAATTACTAATATATTCTTGAATTTGGATCAAAACATCTGTATATAATTTAGTTTGAAACACACTGAGTTCTTTATCTAAGGAGTTGCTAATATTAGACCACATTGTAAGTCTACGGAGATAAATTTTAAATGCTTTTGTGAAATGTCTCATGAAACATTCAGAATTACCCAAACATCTCTTAATATACTTATAAAAATAGGTATCTCATTGATCAGGTATATGATTTTCTTTATAATGAATCTGTGCTATCTTTTTTTTTTTTGGAATGTCAACATTCAAAATGCGAAAGGTCATATGCTACTCCTAATCAATGTCCTATGACCCACACTCTTTATTAGCTCTGAACTCTCAGAATAAAAGCTAAAACAATCTAATTAGGCTGGGTGAGCCCCTGCCAATACTTACTGAGGTAAAGAGCAACTGTAGCAAATATTTTAATTGTATCTACTTTCACTTTAAAATTCCTCCAAGGTCAACAAGTTTTCTGTTTAGAAGTACATGAGATCTGTGAAAAGTGGTGGATATATCAGAATCTATATTGTTTTAGATGGGAATTAAGTAGAATTTTGTAAAGTGGCTTTTTAGAAAGAGGAACACAGTTTAGGGAACTGGACAGTGCAGAACTCTTGAGGAAATAATAGCTCTCATAGCACATTGCTACCTCTATGCTACTGGGAGCAAAGGTCTGGAGCATGGATTGAGATATCTTTGGTCCTAATCAGAGCTTTGGGATGCTGTAAAAATGGCTCAGCCTAATATTAAAGGCACTTGCTTGCAAACCCAACAGCCCAGATTAAATTCCTCAGGACCCACCTAAAGCCAGATGCACAAAGTGGCACATGAATCTGAGTTTCTTTACAGTGGCAGGAGGCCTATGCTCGATCTCTCTCTCTCTCTCTCTCTCTCTCTCTCTCTCTCTCTCTCTCTCTCTCTCTCTCTCTCTCTCTCTCTCTTTCTCTTTCTATCTCTCTCTCTCCCTTCCCTCTGTCTTCCTCTTTCTTTCTGCCTCTCTCTGTCCAAATAAATAAAAATAAAGTAAAAAGAGCTTTCGGTAGAGACAACCACTCAGCTGTGGTTTAGAAGCCAAGATGCAGCATGAAAAGCGTTCTGACCATTCTTCCTCTCTCACTGGTTGCTCTTATAATGAAATCTACTGGAAGCCTAGGTGGAAGTGCGCAATGAGCATTCTAGGCACAGAGGAAGATGCTGACAAGGTGAGTTTTGCCTCCAAAAGGGCAGCAAGGGAATGAATACTTGGCCCATTCACTTTCTATCTTGAGGCATGAAGTGTTCTGCCTCACCTTTGAAAATTGCATGGTCTTCCCTAGCTGAAAACACAATAATGTAGAACATGAATTGGGAGGTTTTGCTATAAAGCAATTGAATTGAATGAGCTGTGAGTGAGTGTTCATGCACATAGCATCAGTGTGTCTGCTAATGACTATTATTATGTCTTGTTCTGTTATGTACCTGGTGAGCTGAGAAGTCAAGTGCGGTTGACAGACATGGAGGAATCTGAAATGCCAAATCCCTCCAAGCATCCTCTCAGAGGAGGGAGTAAACAGACAATTGCTCTTCTAAATCAGCGTGCAGTTATATGCCATGAAGAACGGGTTTCCAAGGACCAAAGGATTAAAAAGTTGTGTAGTTATATATTTTAGCATTCCTCAGAACTGAGCTCAACTGGCTATTTAATTTTGAAGTTCGATTGATTGCTTTAATCAAACCAATGCTCTTGCAGGTGTTTCTGTAAAGGAGGGAAATAAAGCAATTTGCTGCTAATTCCAGTTGTAAGCTGGCCTGATAAGGAAAATAAACTTGGATGACTTGATGGATGGTACAAGATTCTGAAGAACCTTAATTAGTGTATTGGGGAAAGCAAGCAGTTGGAAAGTGGCTGACTGGATTTTATCTGGACTTATTCAAGTGGCTTCGTTTCACATACAAAAAAGTCCTTGAAATATTCCTCAGTGCTCAATTTGGAAAGTTGATTTAAGTTATTTAGTTGCAATTAAAATACTGAGGAAACTATTTTAAGATGTTCCCAATTTATATTAACAAAACAACATTTAATTCTCTTGGATGTATGTTAATCCATTTTAACATATGAATTTGCCTAAAAGCTGTTGGATAAAATTTCCTATTATTTATGGTGCATACATTAAAAATCATTTTATAAAATGATGACACCAAAACAAAATTGAAACTAATTGAAAGGGGGAAATGATATGAGGAAGGGTGGGGAGGAAATCATAATTTTTTGTCTATAATTATGGATCAATAATTTTTTTAAATCATAAAAATTGTTCAGGGGCTAGAGAGATGGCTTACCAGTTAAGGCACTGGTCTACAAAGCCTAACAACAAATGTATGAGCAAATCTTCTGATGGTACTGTGATTTCCCTCCTCTCAGTCCCCAGCCCACTGGGGACCCTCCTCAGTGCATATACTGGATCTGTCCATGGGGTAAGGGCTCATGAATTGTACAAGAGGTAGCTAGGTTCTTTGCCCCCCATTTGTGTGGTGTTGCTGAGGGGGGCACTGTCTCTGGATATTCTCCCCCACCATGGCTCTTACATTCTTTCTGCCCCCTCAGCCACTCAGTTCCCTGAGTCATAGTTGGTGCATTTTCACTCTGCTTTATTGTTGAGATCTTAAGTGTTTCTGGACTTCTGCTTTGGATTGTGTTAGATATTGTTGGTGTCTGTCTCCATTAACTTTACATGGGTTATCTGACATGTTGTAGTGATAGGTCTCTTGTTTATCTTGCCACTTTCTCAAAGGTTTCATCTGAGTCCTAGATGATAGGCCAGGGGTGGTTCATCTCCTGCCAGCATGTCAGCCATCATCCCATATCTTGTTGGAACTGGGTTGTCCACAGCTCTTGCTGCCTTCTGAAAAATACAAATATAATCTTCATTGGATAGTGTGATCAGTAAAGGTTAAACAAGACAAACATTGCTAAGATTGGCAATATTCTAATGGGTGTAGCCTCCGCATAGCTCTCTGGTAGTGGGACTTTCCCCTTGGAGCCCAGGTTTCGGGTCCCCATGGGATTTGGTCCCCATAGGATTTGCCATGGATCCAAGTTAAGGGCTCCTTGTCACTGAGCAGATCTCTTAGCCAATCAGTAAGCCATTGATTACCCTCCTAGGCTTAGCATCACTATTGCACAGATGAGCACTTCTTGACTTGCTGGTCTCTTCCACATAGCAGTGTGCTCAGTATTCTCAAGACATTAGTCTGTATTGTTTGTTAGTGGTCTCTGCTTTCTCCAAATTTCATTGAACAATTCCTTTGGCAGCTCATGTAATGCCTTCGAGCACATGCTACCTTCTGGGAGCTGGTTACCAGGATCTTTTATAAGAAACACTTTTTTAAAATCATAATTTTTCAGAAAAACAAATGTCACTAAATGTGAAGGGTTCAACATGAGCACAAATTTACAGCAGGTTTCTAAACACTTTACCTAACACTGTGTGTTCATAAAATGGATTTGGGCAATAATGCAAGTCTTAAAATAACTATACTTAAGTATGATAGACCGTGCCTCTACACCTTATATTTAAAGTAATACAACCAAAAATTCCCTTAAGAACAACAAAAGACCTGTAGTCCCTAGACTACTTTGAAACATTCACAGACCAAGGTGGAGCCTGCATGCCCGTCTCCCACAGAGGGGAGAAAAGGAATGGTATCCCAGAATAAGCCCCCCTACCTAGATGAGCGTTTAGGCTATTAAGACAAGAGTAAGTGCAAAAAACTCTACACATAAACCTAAAATTGTCTCCAGCACATCTCATATGTCATGATGTGACATGTGGTGGCTGAGGGAAGTCTGGAGGAACCAAAGCCTGGGAGCTGGCTGACTAGGATGAACACAGAGCAGATCTTCCTTGATCCAGGAGACACATAGACCACGCTGTGTGACCCTTTTTCTTATTTGGGAGAAAGCCACGAAATTTGGGTTAAGGCTCCTGTAGTAAGGTAATCCTCTAACATCTCCCAAATCTGGTTCTGGAGAAATGCCTCCCTCCCACCAGAAGACACAGACAGGATTGGGCATAACCTGACTCTAGACTCTTCTCTCTCCTCCATGTCATTTTAGATAGGACAACTGGCTTCCAAAAACAGCCACAATATCCCCACTAGCTTCAAGAACTGGGCCTAGTTAGATCCAGTAAGCTTTCATTTTCTGTTGTCAGAAGGCTTGGTCAAAATAAAAATGACCAACTCAGGGCAGTTTTACATGCCATATAAACAAAACAGACAAATAAGGAAACCAAAACTGCCCATTACCTTTCTCTAGAGGCTCAAGGAAACAATTAAAAAGTATTAACATAACTCCAAATACTATAAGGAAGGCAATTTTTCTTAAAGATAATTTTAATTCATTCAACATATGATATTCATAAGAAGTTATGAAAATTGGTGGCTGAACCAAACAAGAGATTAAAATAGTTGTTCCAGGCTACAACTTCTCTTAATTAAAACTAGAAAGAAATGAGAAAGTAAACACGTGGTGACAAAAGCAAAAGGGAAAGAACAAAAAAGAGAGAGAGAAAGAGAAAAAAATAAGCATCACCAAAAAAAAAAAAAAAAAAAAGTTGCTCAGGAAAGGGCCTTTCAAAAAAGGATAGCTCCAAGGCCTGCTTTTCTTGGTGACATTGGAGGGGCATGTTTATAACCCCCCCCCAAATTAAAACCTTGCCAGGCCCTCCCAAGACCCTGTCCTAAATGATAAGGTTTTGACTGTTGGAAACCTAGACAAGGAAGAATGTAACCTATACTAATCAAGGAAAGAAGTAGTAGAACACAAATTCATTAATAATATAAATCTAGTATTGCTTGGAAAGCAAGGTGTTACCCATTTATCAATAAGTTTAAATATTGTCCCTACACTTAAAATTTTCAGTTAAATTCTTCTTTGTTTTAATTTGTTTGCTTTCATAATAAATAATTCACCATTTTAATTACTAAAATATATCATACAAGGTTTTTTTCCTAAACCTTAAAGTATCACTTGAGAAATAATTATTTCCAGATTTTTCTCAAAATCCTATTCTCCCTTGAATTTGGTGTGGGATTGGGTTCCTGGACATCCCTGGTCCTACATATATCACAATTTGTTTATAATGAAGTCCTTTATACAAAATGGTATAGTACTTGCATATTGCCTGTGAGTATACTTACATATCTTATAAAGCATCTCTAAAATGCATTTTGCATGAAATATAATTCAAATACTGTGCAAATAGTTCTGCATTATTTAAGGCACAAGAAATAAAAGTCAACTGCACATGTTCAGTACAGAGTTTTTCACTGTATTTTCAATCTGTGTTTGGATGAAACCAAGCATGTAGAACCTGTGGAATAGTGACTATGTGGTTTTACCACTAGGATGAATGGTCATGCCTGATCATTTCTGAAAAAAAAATTCTACCTATGATTCTACTGAGGCTTTCCATGTTTTGTTAGAATATCATCAAAGTTAAAGACCTAGACCCTGGACCTAAGCAAAACTCTGTTTGCAATGTGCTTTGGCACTTTCCTTCTGAGTGGATTTCTTTCAATGATTTATTTCTCCTTTCTGATATTGCAGTGTTGAAAATCAATGTTTACAGAACTGAGCCCAGTGACTGGTACTTGTGGGTCTGCTCTTGCTAGTACTGTGCATGGATGGCTCAATCCTTGAGATGCTGGTATACTTGACACAAATTTTACTGGGTCTTTTGGTGATACTTCTGTTATTCTTTAAAGTCAGTGTAAATATGAATAATTTTGGATTAATTATAACTATAGTAAATGAATTTTGAAAGATGTAATATCTGGATTGATTTTAAAAAATTCCAAAGAGATTTGTGGACCAAGAAGCAGTATGACAGCATGGAAATGGAAAGAATAAATTCTAAGGAAAAGAATTTAACAACAAAATTAATATTTTTGTGCATCATGCTCATCATGTTTAACTTTTCTAAAAAAGATAAGCTGGGATGGAGAGATGGCACATTGGGTCAAATTACTGAGTAACCATGAGAACCTGAGTTCAGATCCCCAGAGCTCATGAAAAGCCAGAAGTATTGAGAGAGTCTGTAATCCTAGCTTTGCTACAGTGAGACAGGAAGAGGAGACAAGAGAACCCCTGGAACCCCTGGAAGTGTGTGTTTCAAACAGCATTGATGAACAAGAGACATCTCCTCAAATAAGGTAAAAGAAAAATATTGACACCCAAGGTTTTGACCTCCACACATGTATAATGACTTATATGCATCCATAGTCACACAAATGAATACACAGATACACATCATACACAAAAATATAATAAATGAAATCAGTTGAGCTTTCTCTTAAAGTTGTTTATGCCAGAGTTTTGTAAAAGATGAAACATAATATAAGACATACATATAAGACAAGAAGCTGTAGGTGAACTAGAATGAGGAGAAATGGGTATGTTTCTTTCAGGGTACAACCTTACTCAGGGCAATTTACTAACCTGGACTTTCTCAATATCTAAAGTATACCTATTATGAAATTCTACAAGTTCAACTAGGAGTACAGTTTGTAAGGTTACTGCTAACAAACTGCATTTGAATAGCTCTTAATAGTTTTCAAGATCCATTAATCAAGGGAAGCTCCTGATGAGCTAGAATTCATCAAAAGCAGAGAGGCATTGGTTTCCTCAGCTCAGTTACAGAGATGAGAGATAATAATTCGTTTCAGCAAAGAGCACCCCATAGTTGCAGGCAACCAAGTCCAGTTTCCAGGGCTTTGATCAGCTTGGCAGGGATAGCAGCACCCTAATTACTAATCCATTTAAAAATTCCCACGATTTGCAAAATAAGTGTTAATAAATGTTAAAATTTTATGAGCAATGGGTAATTTGATGGTAGTTGCTGTATTTTAATTGATTTAAACATTTTCACAGTTAGAAACACTAAGGATTTGCTATAGTTTAACATATTAAAAATAAACTACTCTGCATATTTATATCACTTTTCTTCTACTCACCATCATTCTAGAAGGAGAAAAAAATTAAGTGGTAATTTCCCCACCATAAATGCCTTTGGTTCAGAAATAACAGGTGAACACATTTCACACACACACATACACACACACACTCACACACACACACTCACACAGACAGTCACACACACATATATATTTATATTCATATTTAAGTTTATATTTATCTATGTGTTTGTGTGTATGTATGTATGCATGTATGTATGTATGTGTATGGGTGCATGTGCATTATCTCCACATGTGGAGATCAGAGAAGTTGTCTGTGCTCCACACCTTTTTTGAGACAGAGTTTCTTGTCACTGCAAATGAGTCTGACCTGCAAACAGCTTTGCATGGTTGGCTTAGGGAATTAAACATATGTTGGCAAGCTTTGCAAGCAAGTGACTTTAATAACTGAGCAATCTCCCCACCCCGAATTTATATTTTTAAAAGTTAAAATATTATGAAGAAAACTGATTCTGTGCAATGTCTCTATTTTGCAAATAATGATGAACTTCAATCCAGAACATGTGAACTTGGCTTTGAGTATGGCTGAAATTGAAAGATAATCAAACATGATGTGTGAGCATTTTCTGAGAATTCACCAGTAGTGAGAGTTTGATTGATGACATTTAAAAGCTTTTTTTCTGCCATTTATAATGCTATTTCTAAGCTGAATAAACCAGATGATTCTATAGAAGTCCAAAAAAGAAAAAAAGAAAGGAAGGAAGGAAGGAAGGAAGAAAGAAAGGAAGGAAGGAAGGAAGGAAGGAAGGAAGGAAGGAAGGAAGGAAGGAAGGAAGAAAGCAAGCTAAGAAATTGCTTTGTAATGCTTGTAGAAAGGGTTTAGGACCAGAAAATATTACTTATATATGTATTTGAAAGCAGAGAGAGAGAGAAAGTGAGACAGAAGAAGGAGAGAGAGAAAGAGAGAGAATGGGCACACAGGTCCTCTAGTAACTGAAAATGAACTTCAGATGCATGCACCACTTTGAGCATGTGGCTTTACATGGGTACTGGTGATCCAACCCAAGTTGTTAGGCTTCTCAGGCAAGCTACTTGACCACCGATCAATTTCTCCAGATCCCTGGACATAGTTTTTACTAATACAGGAATATACCTTAAAGAACGAAGTGAACATGTGAAGGGCCACTTTTGACCTATGGATTCCTCTCGTGACTAGAGTTTCTGTTTAAGATTAATCTGTGACATCGAAGCATAGTTTCTAATGCTGTGAAATGTCAGTCCTCATTAGGGCATGACTACTTCAGATTAAGATCCTAATATTTGACTCTGATGCCAGGTTTCATGATATCATACCCCCAAAATGTAATTAGAATGTTTTGTGTATGATAGTGGATAGAAGTTAAAATCACCATAAAATAACTGAAGATATTAGACTAGAGAAAAGAGATAAAACAGGAAAAGCCTTAATATATGTCAAAATTTTCCATATGGAAAATGTGAAAATATGAATACGGATGATATTTTATGGAATTATGTAAGACTAACTACAGTCTTTATAGAATTCCATAGCTAAATGTATTTTCTTTGTGAGGGATACCTATGTCAGCAGATGAAATATACCAGCCTTACCTGAGGAATAGCTTTTTAGGATGATTGCATATGGAATCCATGTGAGTTTAACTGAGTAATGTCCCAGGATTTTAAAATTTGAAAGCTCCTCATGAATTGAAGATATTGGTATTTATTTTTGTTTTAATGTATAATTATTAAATACTTTTAGAAACTGTGATGTCCTATCATATTAATGTAAAGTCTAATTGTATTTTTCATAATAGATGAAGACAAGTTTTTACATTTACTTCTTTCTGAGAAGATAGGCATCTTAGGTATACTTTAAAACTATATATTTTAGAGAAGAAAAAGCCATCAGCTTTTCCTTTCCTTACTAGGGAGGGATGTTTCCTCAGTCAATGATTGAACTCTTCTCTTTGACCTCATTAACATCCTTTTTTCAGTCTAAAACGTTTACCTGAATCAGCCTCTCACACCGACTTGGTTCTGGGCTCCCATTCCTCAGTCATCAGAAAAAAGTTCTCTAAATATGATGTGAATATTTTAAGTCCTTCCCAAGACATTTCTTCCTTGAAAACATGTTTTTCTTGGACTAGAGAGATGGCTAGGTGGTTATGGTGCTTGTCTCAAAGCCTAAACCTGGGGTTTGATTTCACAGTAACCACCTAGAGCCAGATGCACAAAGTGGCACGTGCATTTGGAGTTTGTTTGCAGAGACTGAAGGCCCTGGCACACTTATTCTTTCTCTTTCTCCCTCCCCCTCTCTCTTTCTCTTACAAATAAACAAAATGCTTTTTAAAAAGAATGTTTTTCTTTATTATCGCCAAGCAATTTGTTTGCGATTATCTACACCCTTTAGTTATTTAAATAAATGCAGCAAAAATTTTTTTTGAAATTCTTAAGTCAATATATAGAGGGCTGCTTCTCTTTCTCCTTCCAGTCTGCAAACGATTGCACCCTGCAGGATGGATGGGCTCTTCCCCATTTCAATCAGACTACACACAAAACTCAGTAAGGTTTGGCCAATAAATGCTGCACCTTCCCTTGAAGGACTGGAGGCTTGTATTTTCTGTGTTCTGGAGAAACACAGTTCAAATAAGCGCTAGGGAATCTAGACTTATAAAAAAAATATAGGTGAGTCTACTCCATTAACCATAGCATTCACACCAATATATATTAATATAATTGATTACAGCTCAGTAAGTTCCTTAATGCATTATGCAGTACCTTCCTAAACCACTCTGAAATTGTCCATGTATGTATGCATGCATGCATGTATGTATGTATATATACATACATATGCATAGATGGTGTGTAAATAGAGAAGCTATTGTTCAGAGAAAGTCAGTATTCTGTCTAAACCTCACAGGGAAAAACAGCAAAAAAAAAAAAAATACTTGATGCCAGAGCATTCTCTCTCAATGATTGGACAAATTTCCCCATCTGATGCTGAGTTTTATAATTGGCTTTCTGAATTGTCTTAGAACCTCCATTATGAAGGAACTTCAAGTTCTAGGATATCATTTCTACTTTTAATTTTATTTTCTTTATAATTTTTATGACTATCAGATATCTACTTTATTTTTCTCCAAAATTAAAAAAAAGGCTTGAAAGACTGTTCAGTGGTTAAGGTGTTTGCCTGCAAAGCTTAAACACCCAGATTCAATTCCCCAGTATTCATGTAGACCCAGATGCATAAAGTGGTGCATCTGGAGTCCATTTGGAATGGCTGGAGGCCCTGGTATGCCCATTCTCTCTGTCTCTCTCCTCTCTATCTCACTCTGCTTGCAAATAAATCAGTATAAATATATTTTTATTTTATCATTTTATTATAATTGCCCCACAAAATAGAGGATAATTCTGTGTTATTATGTTTCAAGGGATCGAGATATGGTTTGATCCTAGAACATTGCAAGCAAAATGTTACAATATACATGTAATGTATTGTATAGAGAAAATGTCTACATAAAGCCTTGTGATCCATGTAAAGCCAGAGACCAGAAACTTCTCTCCTAGCTTAAGCCATTGTACTTTCCTCCATATTAAAAAAAAAATTGGTTGGGTCTACCTCCCCCTTACTAATCCAAGTATTTGATGCTACTTCTTTGTTTCAGGAAGCTTAGACTAAAACCCCATTATTCTGTGTTGGGAAATGTGTAGTTGTCCCTAATTCTCCTCACTCTCCATGCCCACCCAAACTGTAGATGACTAGTTACCTGGAGCTGTAATGATGCATAGTCATAGACTTACCAGTACTGGAGAAATAAAATGCTTTATCTGTCAGAATATGGCTATGTTGGAATTATTTATACATTTTGTTTGACAAAATTTGCTTACCTTGGGGTCAATTAAAGAGTCTCAGAGTTTGACAGATTGTCATCTCCTCTAGAACTGACTGGTCCCCACACCCTTCTTTCCTCCCATTGTATCCCTCTCTGATCTGAGGAGGGTGTGGCATTTGCTTACATCAGAAACACAAATATCTACTCATTGAGACCAATGATACCAGTGAAGGCTAGAGACTGCAAGTCATGATACTGTTTTTCTAAGCACTTAGGGAAACACTTGCTTTAAAAAGATACTGAATCAATGACAGGACTATGGATGAATTGTATCAGCACATTGTCATCCTGCCCCAACTCTTTGCTATGTTCTGGAAAGGATGTAAATCCTGTTACAGACTGTGCAGAGCGTCCAGTGCATCTTTGGTGGAAGAATGTGAAAGAATGCTAAAACTGTATATTCCAGAATTCAGCCAATGATATTTTTAGTAAAGCAAAAGGTTAAATTGGGGGATTAGATTTTGTTGTTTATTTATCACAAGAAATATATATATATATTCACCACTGACCCATTTCTCCAAACCTCAAGAAAGAATTTTTATTTTAAGTAGTAAAGGGAAAGAAGAAAACCAAAGGTCAAGAGAAAATACTATCTTTGCCTCTTTTTATGGTTCTCTCTCTCCCTCTATCTCTAAATCCCTCTCTCTCTGTCTCTCTCTCTTTACCTCTTTCTGTCTCTCTTTATCATTACATAATTTTAAATAATATTAGGACTATTACCCAAGGATATTCTATATTATTGCCACAGTTATGGTTTCTTAACATATGGATAGTATAATATAAGCTAAATTACCATTAATTTCAAGTTAAAATAAATATGTCTAATGAGGCATCCTATAAAATAAGGTGCCAAGCAGTGTTTTAAAGAAAGATTATAAGTAATAAAATAGTATTAGCCTAGGTGAGAGAAGATGCAATGTTAAAAAAGTAATGTATCTAAATATTTCAAGAGGACCATAGCATGAAGACTAGTTAGTACCTGAATATATAGGAAGCCATTTTTTGGTTTTCTAAATTAAAGAACTTCATGGTTAGTACAATTTCAAAAACTCCAGTTATAACAGAATTACACAGTATATATTCCCATGATTCCATTTAATTTGATTATAAAAATAAAAAATCTACTTTGGGATTAAATTTTTATTTAATAGAAACATGTACAAGGAGATAAGCAATACTTAGTATATATAGATATACTTATTTATTTATATGGAGTATATATTCACTATATATACATATACATATATATATTTAATATAGTGAGAATATCATAAATATGTCAAAGCTATAATTGGGAGAATTCATGGTCTTAAATATTTATACTTTGTAAGAATACATAGATTGAGTGAACTTTATCTCTCTACTCTGTTATCATCCAAGAATGATTCCTGATGCCTAGGGGCATAAGCTGTGTTATTTTTCTTTTATATCCTACTGGCCCTGTCAGCCCCAAGAGGATGTCCAGCAATGGGGAGTCTTCTCAGACAGTAGGGCAAAGAACTAAGATGGCATCATTCATCCTCCCTCTGCTTCTCAGCCCTTCACCACCAATAAAGAATCAGTATCACCATTAGAGAATCAGTATCTGGTGTTCAGGCCCCTACTCAACATGCTTGGCTATGTTTTCTTTTGTTCTGTCTAGAGCCCCTAGAGTTTCTGGCCTTTTAGATTTCAATAGTCTTGCTTTTCCATTGATCTGAAATACCCCTTTTTGGAAGTAATAAATATTTCAAATTATAGCTAGATAAACTCAGAAAGGACCAAGAGCAATTAAAAAAGAAAATCAATTTATATTCAGAGTATTTTCCTTCAGAGTTTAATCTTTGAATGTGTGTGTGTGTGTGTGTGTGTGTTTCACAGTGACTGTTGAGTGACTTCTCTTGTGATTTTTTTAATCAGCTACCACTATTTTAAAATTTTTCCATGATTTGCTTTTTGAGAAGGAATTTCTGCAATGTGATTTAAAATAGTAACTATTTTCTGTGTTACTCAATCCCCTTAAGTTACCCCCACCCTCTGGGCATTGTATATAATGCTTGGACAGTTATTTCCACACAGAATACTCTCTGGCTTTATTACGCTGACAGGCACACAGTTTACTCCAAAACTCAAAGTGTTTCTGTAAACTCCATAGCGGCATCAAAAATCAAATGTGATGCAATCTAAAGCAAAGAAGGAAAGCTCGTCCCATTGCTCCTGAAAATATCCCACATACTTGGAAGTGAGGCATGTGAGTGACTCACAGTCAGGGGGTCTGCAATACATATATGATAGGGAATATGATAGGAAAGCAGTATCATATCCAGAATACGAGCAGCAGTGCTGAGCTGGCCCAGACATATCTGCCTAGCTACATGGGAATGTTGGGCATCAGGAAACCCTCAAATGAAGTGGCTCTTAGATCTGCTGGAAAAACCATGTTCTATAAAACTCTTAGGAATCTGTACCGAGGCCATCTGAGATGTCACCTATAAACCAGATTTTTAATGGTCTTTTCTCTTTCCATCAGCTTTTCATCTTATTTTCCTCTTTTTACCCTTCTTTTCTTCTAGACTCTGTCTTCCTTTACACCTACTGTTATTGGTAATGATGTGCATATATCTTGAACTCACAACTCACATAGTTATTCTTTCCAGGTCCTGGTGTTCTTTGGGAACCTACCCAAAGGACAGCGCTGTTTCCTAGTGGGTAAGAATTGCTTCCTATGAGGAGAGTGGGCTGAGAGTTCAGGGGAAAGGGTCTTTCCATCAGTAAAAGTAAGTCACATGGATGCTTCAACAGTGATTATGTACTGATGTCAATAACAGAACATTAAGGGATATTTAAAGGTACTTTCCTATTACTGATAGGGACAATAGATGTTTTTTGAGGGCCCAGGTAGGTAGGGTTAAATATGCTGGGTGTCCAAGTGAATAGCATCAGAGGAAACACGTTTCTTGTTTAGCTCAGACAAATGACACTAGAAAGGGTAACTGGGAGTGCTGCTGTCCAGATCACACTGTGCCCTTAACTGTAGCACACATTTTGTTCCATCTTTGGCTTTCTCGGCTTTTGAATTTACATTAATTTTCACCAACTTTGCATTAAAGTGTATTACAATTACGTTTTCTCTTAATTAATGATGTTCCCTATTTTCAACTCAATGTCTTTGCTTCTTTTCACGGGTAAATTACAAAAAAAAAACAGAAAAATTACATTATAGCTTTCTTGCTTTATAAAATTATGTATACATATTATTCACAGAACTTTGCATGAAGCAGTATATTTATACTATACTTTTATATGTATATTTACATGTATATATACGTATTTTTTATACATTCATATGGGGTAGTTGCCAGAATTCAGAATCTTGAAAAGGTTTTTTTTTTCAAATTATGCTAGTTTGAGACTTCCAACATCTTAGCCTTATGCTATTTAATTATTCAATGTTGATTGTTAATAATTTCTCATACTTTATTGACACATTTCATACACAAGTCTACCGGACAAATATATTGAATACTCTACCTCACCTACATTCCTACTCTGAGGACTACAGTATGATGTAACTGTGATAAAAATAGTCAGTATACTATAAATTGAAAAAAAGTTATTTTCATTAAATAGCCTTATATTAAAGCAAAGAGTATACAGAGTAAAGCAGAGAGAAATGGGAAAATATCTTGAAAATAATCCCATAGTCTTTTGTTAACTCTTCTTTTTGAGTGATTAGTACTAAGGGGAAGAAATACATGTATGACATGTATAGCCTTTGAGAATTTAATAATAAACATTGAACTATAATACCCAAAGATGGACATTTAGATAGTTGTAAATAATTTCAAATATATTGCCTGAGAAAGTAAACACAAATGTGTGGGGTATGAGAGTACTCTTGAGTAAAATAGCTTCAAGTGAGCTTGCATTGGTGTTACCTGTGTCTAACATGACAAATCTTGCCAGACTATAACAATATGCATGTATGTACCATGTTCTGGAAGTCAGCCGCATACTGTCCTGTTTTTTTTGGGGGGGGGCACAAAAGAAAATTTCATCACAGAGAAGTGATACAAGACACACTTTCATCTTTGTTGAATCATGCTGCAAAGATTTATTGTCTTCCAAAAGACACCTTGAAAGACTGTCTCCTAGAACGAGAGAGGAGGAGGCAGTAAGGGAAGAAAAGATGGAGAGAGAAAGAGAAGCAAAGAGAGGAGAATGGATATTGCTTCTGATTTTCTATGTGCAAATTCCTTTTAGAAGAAGGAATATAAAAAAGGAGCATATTAATAGCCTTTTCATTGGAAAGAAAACTAATTTTATGGCAAATAGCTACGCTGGTGTACATTTTTCCTATTTGATTTCCCTGTTGTCAGTTTTTTGGATGTGATACAGGAGCTTATTGATCCACCCTTTCTCTCATGATACATGGGGTTATTTGTGTTTTGACAAACATTTTGCATGCATGGCAGGCATTCTAAAGTGAAGTCCAATTCATAGCTGCATTGTCTTTGATGCAAAAAAAAATGTTTCTAAGAGCTAGAAATCTTTAGTTAGAAACGTAGTGAGTCTGATTAGTCAGTACCCACTATCACACTTTATATTTGTGGAAATAGGAAAATAATTCCAAACCATATATTTCATGTTTGCATTTTTCTGGAACAATGGGTCAGGAAACGGTACTCACAGTGACTCTCAGAGATGAAGATTTCCCATAGGGTGCTGGGTGAGTTTCAGGGTACAGACTGCAGGGAACATATTGCAATTCTTTTTCTTTTTTTTCAGCAAAATTTTGAGGCCTGAAGTTGACTTCAGGGGAATAAGTTAATAATTCAAAGAAAAGCCTGTAGTTCAAGTCAGACTAGCAGTTGAGGCGGAAATGGGGAGTCTTCAAGAAATCTCCCTTTGGCTCTGAGTCTGTCTTTTCTTTGCAACCCACACAAAATCCTAAAATCAGAATGGCATACCAGGTTGTTCACACAAGGCATAATGAGTTGAAAATCCACTCCTTTGGGTTGTCTTGCCTACTGAGTTAAAGAGAGAGTCCCTGGGGAATCTAGGTCAGCAGACTCCCAGTGTTGCTGAAGTCTACGGGGAAAATAATGACTTGCAGAAATAGAATGTGTGGGCTGGACAGGTTTCAGGAAGAGTTTCATGAAGAAACTGAACTCCTAAGACTTAACCTCAGTTAACGCTACTTGATGTTTATTCTGGACTTGAATTCAGGAGTACTGCTACATGACTGTAATATGTGGCAGTTGTCCATGCTCCCCTGCTCTTTGATCTGCCATGGACCAGGATGGCTATTTTCCTAATGTGTCCTTTCTCCTCATTCCTCCATCATCTCTTCCTTGCTGTCTGCTGATAACATTGCTTCCTATTTCATTGTAAAACTTGATCCATCATAGAAGCACAACTGAAGGATTTTGAACTTATCCAACTGCTACTTATGCTACAAAGGCTCTTGCAGCCTTGGTAAGTGACTGTCCCAAACCCAGCCATGCCATCCAGGCCCCTAAGGACACAGTTGCTTCAGTACATCACACATTTCTGGAAACTCTGTTTTTGCATCTCTATTTGATCATTCTCAATCTACATGAAGCAAATGTGCTGTGATTATCTTCTGTTTAAAAATGTAATGATTAGGTCCACATTCCTTCCAGGCATCACCTTGTCCCTGTTCTCATTTACTCTAGAGTAGCTCTTCAGTATTGTATTATTCATTCCTTCTACTTTTCCTCCCATAAGTCTGACAAAACTGTCCCTGTCAAGGTTTCCAAAGACCTACATCTTTATTTCTGACACCTTAACTCATTCAGCTTGTTAGTAGTATTTCACATAACAAATGTAACTTTCTTCTGGAAGTTTTCTTCCTCTTTGGAACACCCCAGTGATTTCTCTTGTTTTCTCCTGGATGCCCAGTTTCAGATTTCCCTAGCTCTCAATTCTTGTTTTTATTCTTTTATATACCTGGAAAGCCATTCTTATTGTCATTACCCTATGTTCCACACTGGTGACACACTTCCTTCAGCAGGGCTTCACCTTCCAAATACCTAAGTTAAAGACTTAATCATAAACACCTGATGCTATGGGGAACATTACATCTAAAACCACCACAATTCTCTATGTAATAATAGTTTTTGAATTATTTATTTCTGGCCCAGAACTCTCCTCTAAACTTCAAACTGTTGGCATAAATTTCTAGCTTTAAAATACAAATTATATATTATCATAGTCATCAAATTTTCAGTGTCTTTTCACAGTGTCATTGTCATTATATTTCCCCAGAATCCACCTTTTCTTGCTATTGTAATAGATGCATTTCAATTGTTCATGTCAACAAACAAAATTAAACAAAGGCACTGCAATACCAAGGACTTCTACAGTGCCACCTAATTGTAGTTCAACTACCAATCCCATTGACTCCAGATTCTCAATAGGATCAGAGCTAAAGAGATGGCTTAGCAGTCTAAGAGCACTTTCCCAAAATCATTAAGGTCTGATTGACCCAGAATTCATTCCTCAGCATCCATATAAACAGCTTGGTGTGGCCACACTTCGCTGTTTCCCCAGACCTGTGGGGAGCAGACACCTTATACTTGCTGGGGCTCTGTGGTAAGAAAAATGTCAGCTCTGGGTTTAATGAGAGACTGTCTCCAGGAGAAAACTGGATGAGAAACAGAGGAATCTTTAAGAGAGCTCAGGCACAAGACAAGACATCTACACACATGTGCATGTATCACATCACACTTACTACACACAAACACACACACACACACACACACACACATGAAAGAAACTCAAAATAATATTAGAATCTGGAATCTAGTTCTTCTGTGCCATTACCCTGGTCTGTTTCATAGCTCCAATGGTTCTGTTGGCTTCACCCTTCTAATGTTACATTCTGTCCTTAATGCTGCAAACAAAGAGATACTGGTTAATTCTAAACCACATTGGGCTTCATTGTGCTCTTGTATCTTCAGTTTTCTCACCTGAGCAGAGTAAAGGCACAAGCCCAAGGCATCTGACCTCTGTTCTTCTTGCTCTTCTCAAGCTAGAGCAGCCTCGGCATTCAACATTGCTCTTCCTCAGACATTTCCAGCACATTCTTCCCTCAGGCTTTGCTATTACCTTACCTCAACTGTCCTCACCCCCTAAATATATCCTTCTCATCAATGTAGTTAGTCCCTTCTCATCCTGCCATTCAACTTTTGAACTCCCTCTCCTCTTTCTTATGCTTTAGTTTCCATATGTTTTGCTATTATTATGTTATGTTCTATCTCCCTAAGGAAAATGTGACCCCCCCAAGAATTGGATTTACTTGTCTTCCATTGACTCCACCATGTCTATAGCAGTACTGAAAGTGAAGGTTTAAGGTCAAGGTTTTCATCTGGTCTGAGGATTTTGGATTTCACTATCTGGTGTATCACCTGCTCAAAATGTTATAGTCACTCTGTGATGTGAATAGCACGAAGTGAAGGTTATTTTACACATATGCAGTCAAAGGTTAAAAGTTATCTCAAAAATATTTAAGCATATTGTTTAAACCCTTTTTATGATACAGGATTATTATAGAAATGTAGGGGTAAAAACTGGATTTAACCTAAATGAATTACATGAAGCCTGGACCCACTCTTTGGTGCATTTGTTTAAAGAGGTAACATGTGCCTTCACTGATCATGCTGCAATTTTAATGATATCATATTTATTCTAATTAATTTAAATAGTGTCATCATGTGAACTTGATCCCCTTTTTCTCATTGTAATTAAAAATGGGTCCTTATGCACTTCCATAATGTTTCCATCTATTCAATCCTAAGAAATTTTTTTTTTTTTTAAATAGGGTCTGTTCTCTAACATATTATTAACCTGAATTTTTTCCTGTGATTTTGTGGGGACTATATGACCCTTATTAGATCATTAGTTATTCATTATTACTAATACTTGTGAATAATTATATGTTCATTAGTCATTGTCTTTATGCCACTCATTTGTGTCAGCTACTGTCATAGAAGCAGTACTAAAGCAATGCACATTTGAGGTTCATCATTCATCTTTCAAATTATTTTTATAGAAAACAGTAACAATTTATGTTTCTTTTTTTTTTTTTTTTACTATTTTTGTTTTGTTTCAGCCTTAAGATAATTGGTATTTTTTTCCAAAGAGAGATGTGTTAAAACTGTTAGCCATTCAAAAAAAATTTTAGTAAGTATACTAAAACAAGTACAGATACCACTTAAGATGTGTATCATGTGTATTATCTGTTGCTTTTTTAAAAGAAAAAAACTTAAACTTGTTCCAAAATCATGGCTACATTAGAGAAAAATTTTAGTATAGGTGCAAATGTACACTTTCCTTTATGTGAGTTATTTTCTTTGGTTAAATAATAGAAACTATACTAACTTAAAACCAGGCCCTAAAGGACCACCACGCTGCAATCATCCCCAGCTGTCTTGACTTAGCCCTCTTGGTAGGAGCAACACCTGAGCCCATCGCGACAGCTTGCTGTCTTCTTGAGATGACTATCTTCGTACTGTTTCATAGAAGTATGCAGAATTTTTTTAAGAAAACATGCATTAATTAAAATAAAATGGCTTACAGGATTTCAACAGGCATCCTAGGTGGCTGCATCTCCCATCTACACTGGATCTTATTTGGCTTGTCACTCCTGAATCTGCTGAGCTCCTCCATAGCCTTCTCCTGCTCCTCAACTGCCTGTAAAATATCAGAACTGCCATAAAAGAGGACCTGCTTGCAGTGTTTGGTACAATCAGTACTGGAACTGAAGAGCTCAGTTTAAAAACTATACTTCAGATTCTTAGAGACGAGTTCTTTCAAGCATCACTTCCCATCTCGTGTACGTTTGAATCCTCCCTTTCCTCAGAGAGATAAGATGAGTCCTAACTTGACATGCATTTGCAAGGTAGCAGGGACAAAAATATTTTCCAAGCAGGGAGTAGAATGGGGTTCATATCCATCCTGAGAAACTCTGCAAACAGAATTATTTTCATCAGTTTCAAACAAAAGAGTTGAAATTCTATATAGAGAGTAAATGATTTCAGAGACACCAACCAGGAAAGGCCTCCACTCAGAGAAACTCCGCCAACTCAATCAACTAGCTCCTCAGCGAGTTCAGCCAGCCCTGCATCTGCTTTATGTTAAAATCAGGCTCAAGTGACACCAGGTCCACCTAGAAAACATTAAGGATAACAGAAAAGACACAAGCAGTTGAAGAAGGGAGCTGAGAGGATCAATTGGAAATAGACATGAACACAGAAACAGTGGACGTTGCCTACTTTATAGGCAGACCATGGTCTGTCTATTTAATAATGATGCATTGTACCTATGTAAGAATGCTCAGAAGACAAAAAAAGAAAAATACCTTAAATGGTTTATTTATGGCCACAAAATATATTTTCCTGGCCTCATTCTGCTACTATATTCCCTTAGTCTCATAAGACTTTCTCAAAAGTTATGGGTAGAACAGTATTTTAAAGATATTTGGGGGCTGGAGAACATTGCTCAGTGGTTATGGTGCTTGCCTACAAATATATATATATATATATATATATATATATATATATATATATATATATATATATATATATATATATATATATATATATATTTCTTTTTCAGAGTCCATTCATCAAACTCTGCCTTTATAGCTTGACTGGTTTGCTATGTTTTAAATACCAAATTTCTAGAAAATGACAAGTCTATGTAACTCCAGTGGCATTTTATCTTCACACTAGTAACCCTTAGTTGTTAATTTTTCATGCAAATCAAAACATAAAATTTTCTGTCATTTTTTCATGATCTTAAAAGGAGATAAGCAAAGTTATATCTTTGAATTTTCTCTTCTAATCAATTACATATTTGAATTCTCTTTACTAATCAACTTTCATCTTCAATAAGGAATCTTCACCAAATAAATGTGCATGCTGTAATTTCTTACCTAACGACATTTTAGAGGGAATCAAGAGTACAGTAAATGTGTATCTATCTATCCTTCTGTCTGTCTATCTATCTATCTATCTATCTATCTATCTATCTATCTATCTATCTATCTATTTAAATTTGTGTTGATCAGAGATAGCCAACTAGGGTAGCAGCTCTACCGGAACCACACTGTAGTAGTGATTAGGAGAATTCCTGACCCCACTTTTCCTCTGGCTATTACATAGAAAGCAAGTCTGCCATCCCCAAAAGAGCTCACATCCACATCCCTGTTCTCTGGCATAGTTTACTGGTCATTCTGTCTTCTTAGTAGAATCCCAAGGGTATTTGAGGTTTTAAAAAGTATAGACACAAAAGCTGTCACATTCTTTGGATCCTTTTTATATTTGTTTCCATGATCTCAGCCTATGGACACTGGAATCACATCCTCTTCATCTTATTGGACTGTATATTGCTCGGTACCTTCAGTGGTTGACAAAGCCTGCAAGTTTATGCTCAGGGAATGTCTGCTAAGTTAAATCATGCCATTGTTATTTCTCATTAAAAAAAACATTTCTACTATCTGACCCAGTTACACCATTGTTAGATCTTTACCCAAAGGACTTCAAAGTCAACATACCACACAGATACTTGCACACGAGTGTTTATTGCAGCACTATCATATGGAACCATGGTTCCAAGGACGATGGAACACAGAGAAAAACTGTGACATTTATAGAACTGAAACTTCTTCAGCCATTAAAAAAAGAACAAAGTTATGTGGTATGTAGATGTGTGGATGCATCTGGAGATAATCATATTAAGCAAATGAAGCTATTCTCAAATGACAAATAGTTTTCCTTTATTTGTCTACATGTACAATACATATTACTATATAATATATATGTGACATGGATAGTAATGAAATGGTCCAGTGAACAAAGGGAAAGGCAAAGAATATAGGGGAATATGTTCAACCAAAAATATATACTTGTTTGAACATATCATTATGTAATACAGTACAATGTACAAAGAATATGCACAAGGAAAATTTCCAATAAACATTTTTAAGAATCATATCAGCTTTAGTAATGGCTGTAGGAATAGAGATAGCAAAAGATAGCAGATATTGTAGGGATGAGATTCAGAGCATGACCATGATTACATGTTTTGAATGAAAGAAAGAAAATGGGGCCAGGGTAGAGTGCAATAGGTACAAAGCCTGTCTCACAAACATGAAGACCTGTTTGATCCTCAGTGTGCACATGACAATGCAAGGCATAGGGCGCATACCTGTAATTACAGTGCTTAATGGAGAAAAGTGGATCCTTGGAGCTCACTGGCCAGTCAGGCTAGCCTAATTAGGGAGCACTTCATGAATGAGAGGCCCTGAGGCTGAGATTCCAGGTTGTTCTGTAGCTTCATTCACATACATGTGAACCTGCCCCCACACGCTTGCACACATATGAATACACATGAGTGCCATACATAATATATAACTAAAGATGAAAAGTAGGTTTTTTTTAATCAAATGTGAAAAATATTGCTAAAAATTTACAAAAATTAAGTACAGCAATTGTTTTAGTAAGATAAAAATCCTGGCTAAAATTGACGGAATTTTGCATAGTATGTGCTCAGTGGTTTATATGAGTTATCTCACTGGATCCCAAAATAATTAGAAATGAAATGTAATTACAATTTTAAGTAACTGGTGAGGCTAGAATTTAGTTTTGCCTTTATTTTTTACTTTCTATTAAATTAAACACAATAGTCTTCAAAAACAATTATTAGTTTCATAATTAAAATAAAAGATCCACAGTAATCAAGGTAATTCTGGGCAATAAAAATGCTGTGGATAACAGAATATTTGATTTCAAGCTACATTGCAGAACTATAGTAATGAAACAGCATAGAATGGGAACAGAACAGATAGGTGGACCAAAGAAATCAAATATAAACCAGGAAACAACCCCGATCTCTACAGAGGCCTAATTTTTGACAAAGCTGTCAGAAAGATATGCAAGAAAAGAGAGATTTCAAGAAACAGTTTGGGGAAACAGAATATCCCCATTTGATGTGAAATAAATTCAGGCACCCTTCCTTCTGCAGAAATCTATTTAAAATGGATGGACGACCTTGATGTAAATGATGAAACTCTCTGACTGTAGAGGAAAACAGGGAAAACATTTCAAGATAGAGGCATAGGCAAAGAATTTTTATAAGGATGCTGCTCCTCATTAATAATTCTAAGTTAACCCATGGGATTTCATGAGAATGAAAAGCTTCTATACAACACTGAATATAATTCAGTAAAGAGTCAGCCTAAAGAATGTGGGTGAAATTTTTCTAGCTGTGCAGGTGACAGGAGACTAATACTTATATATAAAGGAATCAGCTCGGAGGTGCATGCTTGCAAAACCTGCCAGCTAGGGTTCAACTCTCCAGTACACATATAAAGCCCAATATTCAAAGTGGCACATGCATTTGTAGTTCACTTGCAGTGGCAATTGGTCCTGGAATGTATTTCCATTTTCATTCTCTCTCTCTCTCTCTCTCTCTCTCTCAATTTTAAGTCAAAGATGAGTACCCAAATTGTGCAAATAATCCAGTTAATAAATAAGCAAACAAAATGAAATAACATTTCTTCAAAGATGAATTTCAGATATCCAGATGAGATATATAATATACGTGTGTGTGTATCAGTATTCTGCTCCATTAGTCATGGTATTGAAAACAGATCATTTTGAAATTTCAAATTGCCCCTGCAGTGTCTATTTAATTTTTATTTAGAAATGTAATATGTGGCCTTCCAGTAACATGATCATATTCCTTTTCTTTTATCCATTTATTTTTCTGTTTTTGCCCCCTCTCTCCCATTCCCTCATTCCCTGAGGACCTTTCTCTTTCAAGATAGTCTTTCCTCAGTTTTGTTCTCTTGTCCAAATATCTATTGTTAAAAAAAAACCCCACTACAACAGATGTTAGCAAGGGTTCAGGGTAAATGATTTTTTACAAATTACTAGTAAGGATGTAAACTAGTGAAGCCACTATTGGGCCAGGAAGACTGGGCTGAGTACTAGGATATCCAGGATCCCTTGCCACAAGGACTAATACAGACAGCCCATGGAGGAGGATATCCAACCGATCAGGGAGGGGGGGGAATTGGGGAATTCAGGATAAAAACGCATTGTTTGCCCACTAAATAATGTAACTCATTATGGACAATAAATATATATTTATAAAAAAACTAGGATTGCCATATAATCACATATTTCTCTCTTAAAAATATACCCAAAGGAATCTAAGTCAGTATTCTATGGAGAAATTGCTTATTAATATTTATTGCAGCATTATATAGCCAAGTTATTGAATCAACTTAAATATCCATAAATAGGAAAATTTGTTATATGTATACAATCGAATTTTATTTAGTCATGAGGAAGAACCTATGTCAATTGTAGGAAAATAGATGCAATTGAAGATCATATTGAACAAAGTAAGCCAGATAGAATGATAAAGATGACATGTTTTAGCTCACATGTGAAATTTCAGTGATATCTATCATCTATCTACTTACCTACCTATTTGATGCATGTGATGATATATACTATATGATATATGTGCTACACATGATATATATTGTATATAATACATATGTATGTAATATATGTGGCATGAAAGTAGAATTTTTTAAATTTTATTTATTCATTTTTAAGCAGAGAGAGAGAGAGAGAGAGAGAGAGAGAGAGAGAGAGAGAGAGAGAGAGAGAGAGAGAACCAGGGTCACCACCTTGTGTGTCTGGCTTACGTGGGTACTGGGGAATTGAACCTGGGGCCTTAGGCACTAGAGGCAAGTGCCTTACCACTGAGCCATCTCTCCAGCCCAAAAGTAGAAAAATTTAGGAAGGGGAAGGGAGGCGTGGGAGGAACCAGAGGAGGAGAGTGTAATGGAGAGTGAATATGGTGAAAATACATGACATGCTTGTACAAAAAATTGCCATTATGAAGCATAGTTTTTACAACAAATATACGCTAATAAATACTTTAAATGCATATTTCTGAGATATAGCACATATCTTTTTGATACTGAATCAGCATACTGGATTAACCCAAGGATCTTGCATATTTAAAAGCATACTAATAAACTCTGATGCAGGCTTATTTTTTAATTGTATTTACTATACTTTAATACATATTCATTAAGCCCACACTACGTGAAAAAAATTGGTTGAGGCTCTGGAGGTACTACAAAAGGCACTGTCTTCCTCCAGAAGTAATAAGAGAAAAACAGCAAATGGAGCAGGAACTGCTGGGGTGGCCTCAGAAGTACCTAGGAGAACTAATAAGTGGCCAGGGATAAGACAAAAGTGACAGAGTCATCACAGATGTTGCTGCGGTGAGGTCCTGAGGTGCTTCAGGGTTAAGTATGATGGTCATGCACTCAGAGATGGACTGAAAGGTGCAAACAGGACGATGCGAAGGCAGAGAGTTCATTAGAGAGGATCAGAAAGACATCATCTGTGATTGCTTCCCATCTACATTTTCTCCTCCAAAGCAGAGTTACTGAAATAGGGATTCAATCATCATACAATTGACGGAATCGCCCCTTGGATGAGCCTGGAAATTTAAATTACTGTGTTAATTTTCTTTGCCAATAAAGAACTTCAAAAGTGATTTGCCTAATTTCTAAATTTTCAGGTGTAGCTTTTAAAGGAGGAATATGAATACAACCAGAGCAAATTTGTATTTTGAAAAGAAACATTTTCCAAGGTATATAATATACTATTCCAAGGTATATAATATACTCATTTCATTATTTAAATTTAACTCTAGATTCTTTTGTAGGACTTAGCTGTAGCAATCAGTTCTGCGTAGAAGCAAGAATTTATTTCTGCTACCACACAAACACTGTTTACTAACTATTCCTTGATGCTATTTAACACCTACAAAGCACTGACTCTATATCTGAATTTCAAGGTGAAAACAATTTATAGCAAAGCAACCGAGAAATGCTAGTTTCTTTGAACACAATGAGTAATGAGAAGGCAGCTTCAAAAATGTTTTGTGAAGAGGTTTGTCCTAAGTCCCTTGCAGATTAATCTCAAGATATAGTTAAGTATGTGTACAGAGCATTTGACACTGGGGTTAAGAAAGTGTACAGTCCTTTGAGAACTGCAGTAGAGATGATGCTGAGATGTATCTTAAAATATAAAGGAAATGAGAATTAAGTAGTAAGTGTCTATTTCCTTTCGTGTTTGCTTGTTGAATAAAACAAAACAGTACAATCTATTTTTTTACCTGGAACAAATATTGTACATGTTCTAATGGCTAACAGGTGATTGTGCAGATCATAAACTCATTTACCTTACTTGGTAAGCATTTTTAAATGCCATTCGGTAAAAGAGAAAGGCCACTGATTCGAATTCAGATAGCATGGGTTTTGACTTGAACTCTTGTATTTTAGTGCTGTGTGAGGGCCATAGGAACAAGTCACTCACTATTAACTTGTATATGTATGAAATACGAGAAGACTACATCTCTGTAACTCTTCACAGCTCCTATTAGTCAATCAGATGAGCATTTATTCAAGACTTAGTACTTAAGAATGCAAGGCAATAAATAATTACATACCATTCTCTCCTAATGCACTCACTGCATACACTTCTGCTCTATTTGATATTCAGGTTTATTTTAAAATCAAAAGCAAATAAGCAAAAAACAAACCAGGTCTTTCTAATGTAACTTTTAACCTGACTTGTAGCTCTGTAGAGTTATTATTTTTTTCTTTTCACAATGTAGACATTGTAAATGAGATTTGAAATATGCACATAAAACAACAAAGAATGTTGATATATCTGGTTGCATTTGTGTTAACCATATATCAACGAGGCTAAGCACAGTCAAGAGCATATGCATTTTTATAGAATATAGACATTTCTCACCATATAGCTGTATGAATGTTTGTTCACAAAGTGTAATCTTGTGTTGATTTATGACAGCTTGTGTTTAGAATGTGAACAGGAATTGAACGTGTATACAGGAGCAAGCATGAAGTAAACATGAATGACAAGTATGAAAATATACCCAGAATAATTCAGAAGCATATGAGAAGCACGTATATTGGATAATCCAAATCTACAAGTATATCATAGGTGTTCCAGCCAGCTTGCTTTTAGCTGATGAGTTGTGTGCTTAGGAGAATTATACAGACACTTGGGGAGGTCTAGGAAGACTTTTGTGAAATTTGAAAGGTTACACAGAACATTTCTGGGGTATCTGAGCACTGGAAATGTAAAGGCTTGAAGGGTCTCCTTCCTTGGGGCCCTTGTATTGCTGGGGTGTAGGAGAGAGGAGATGATGTGTTTCCCTGCGTTTAGACAGTTTTAATTACCTAAAAGGACTTTGAGGCTTACAAGCTGCTCTATGTCAGCAATGCCCGCCAGATCCTAAGTTTAAAGGGTGGTCACATATTGCATGCATACCCAAGCCCCCACCGATACAAACACATACTATTACTTGAATACACCATCAAGGGTTCCTTAATAAATGCAAGTGCTAAGGCATTATTTAATAGTAAAATTCTAAGTAGTTAATAAAACTCCCCAGATTCCTTTTCAAATGAATAGTTGTTATACATTTCACATGAAATACAATGCATATGAACTGTTGGTGTTTCAAAAGCCTAAAGCATTCTTTTACAATTTATTTTTAATTCATTGCATTTAAAATGTGGTTCCAATTCCTCCAAATTTAAAATGCACTTTATGAAATCCAAGTGCTTAATTCCTTTTACCCCTATGAAACACACACACAACACACACACATACACACACAGTTGATTTTAATATATTGGACAAAATGTTCAAAAAATAACTTCATTTACTGTGCAAGAAACAATTCAAGTTTATAGAAGGGTTATCAGTGTGGTAAGATTTTATCACCCCACACATACACTTTTTCCATAGTTTCTGAAATCCCCACTTGAAAAACAATCAATTTGTCCTTATCTGTGGGAAGATAGCTAACATTTTCTGAAGTTAAAATGCAGGGATATAAAAGGCAGATAGAATATCAAAATTAGTGTGAATTACATGTTGGTATATTATTTCTTCAAATATTCCTTCATGTAAGTCTGTGTTGATTAAAAAAGAAATACTTTCATTTTGTAATTAGACATTGAAGTAATTACCTTTGACCTGCCTTTGAGTCACTTTCAGTGATTTTATGTGATACTTGGGTTGCTATTTAATGCTAGTCAAATATTATTTTAGTGGCAGCATAAAAATGCAAACTGGCAGTTTTATTTTCACTGTTCATTTTTTTTCTAAATCAAGGCCATATAAACTGATCATGCTGAACACCATTTAGAAGATATACATATAATATATATGCATGTGTGTGTGTACAGAACTCACAGAATGCTACAAGTAGAAACAAACCTTGAGATTAACTTCCTTGTCTTAGCAACAGCCCATGCTCGAGTGGAAACCTTTAGTTTATGGACAGGCATAGCCTCTATCACAGATCAACAACATTCTCCTAGTCATGACGATTTTGAAAAGTGCTGAGAGAAGGGGATAGAGAAATGTCATCCAAACAACTCAGCTCTATTGGATAGGATTCATAGGACGATAACAACAGGTTCCAATTGTCTTCTCTATTTATGAAGTAAGAAACTCAAGTCAAATCAAACTCAGTTACTTGTTCCAATACAAAGATATAGTAGTCTTCTACATTGAAAACAGGAGAACCTGGCTGAATACTGGGCTATCCATGGTCCCCTGTCACAAGGACTGATCCAGACGACCCATGGAGGAGGTTATCCAGCGGACTGGGGAGGGGAGGGCAGCTGGGAATTGGGGATAACAACTCATTGTTTTCCCACTAAATATTGTAACTCATTATGGACAATAAAAAAAGAAAAAGAAAAAGAAAACACTGACATTCATTCAAACTCCTGAGTTTTCAGATTAAGAAACCAAAAAATCCAGGAGGGTTTAATTCATCACTATAGGTCCATACCAGAAATCAGAATTAGGAGTCAGAATTCCTGAACCTCCTTTCATTCTGACAGTGGTCTTCCCCAGGCCATTGGAGGTCTTTCCTTCCTGAACCACATTTGAAGAAGGAAAACCTTTTGTTCCTCTTCTATATAGTATCGCTCATATGATTATCCCCATCAAAAAGAATTTCTCCAAGATTTTGCTAATCCACAGTGGAAATTTGGTAAGATAAAAGAAAAAGAAGATAAAACTACTGAGTTATTTAAAACTCATGCAATATTTATGCAATCTCTTACAATCCCCCCTTTTATTTTTACTATTTAAAACTTAAGATTAGTGCAGCTCTCTGCTTTGGTTAGGGAGCCTTCTTTCTGTAGATGATGGTGACTGCTGAAAAGGCACAAAACACATCAAAGTGCTGAGACTAAGTGACTGTACAATGCTCAGTGCTAACAGAATCTCCATCACACACTGCAAGGCTTGGGAAACATTGCAGAAGAAAGCTGGAAAGAAGTTACGAGCCAGAGGATAGGGAAGCGTGCTGCAGAAGTTATCTCCTAGGCATGACGTGGTCATTGGATTTGTGACCTCATAATTATGGCTTGTCATTAAGGATATAATCCATGTATAATTCTGGGCCCATCATCAAACCATCATGGAAGATGATGGAGGCATTGAGACTCGTATCCCTCCGTGTGAAGTTTTTGGCAGTGTTGTAGTCAACTTTCTCTGCTTTTGTGCAGAAGAACCCAAGCAAAAGTGGCTTGTGGAGGAATGGGTTCATTTGGCTTACATACACAAGGGGAGACTCCATTGTGGCAGGGAAAACAATGGTATGAGCAGAGGGGTGAACATCACCTCCGCCACAGCACTGGAAACAGCAGCAGGAAGGTGTGCCAAACTCTGGCAAGGGGAAGCTGGGTTACAACCCCCACGAGCCTGCCCCCAATAACACAGCTCCAGCATGGTTGAAAAACCCAAACTGCCATCAGATGAGGATTGATCCATCAGAATAGATTCATTTGTTTGTGGGGGACACCTGGATCAAACCATGACAGGCAGTTATTTTTTACTGAGAGAGTGGGAGGTGTTTTCTGCTGTGGTATAGTCACTTTAATAGTTCCATATGGTCTGGTAAACGTAAATAATCCACAACACATTCTCATGAAGGCAACCCTATTTAAACTTAGTGGGACACAAACGAGCACACATACACACAGAGAAGAAAAAGAAATCAAAATAGAAGAGGGAGTATAAAGGCCATTAGTGAGAGGGGGAAGAGAGACCAAAAGAAGGTAATGGGAGAAAATTACAATGAAAATGTATTACAAATATATGTAAAAAAATAAGAAAATGCTAGAAAAACATAATGAAGATTATTAAGATTAGCTATTTAATAGTATTTTTTGTCATTGGGAATTTTAAAAATACCAAAGAGGAAAGAAAACACATTTATATTTCCATAAACTTGCAAATGCCTTGATATATTTGCTGCTTGCATAAGTGACAGGACCTTCCATTTGGTTCTCAAATTTGCAATTGGCCTGAATCAGCCTCTTAAGTTCTGGACTCACTAGTATGTACCACCATACCTGACTCCTCCAATCTCATTACACACACACACACACACACACACACACACACACACACACACACACACACACTTTCACAAAATCGCTCTATTATTTTTGTTGAAACATATTCATATGAATTAAAAATCTTCCATTACCTAAGAATTTCACGTCTATTTCTATGTAATCTAGTGAACATTTGAGTTAATGGATAGAAACATATTTATCATAATGTAACATGTCCTGAATGTTATGGTAAGTCTTTGAAGTTCAGGTTTTAAAAAAGGTAGTTGATATAGATTATGATGATGACTACTGAGTAGACTCCAAACACATCAAAGTGCTGAGATTGAGTGATTGTGCAATGCTCAGTGCTAAATGAACATCTCTAATCCTTGTAATAAATATGAAAAGATTTCATAGAAGAGCTCACCATTCTGGTCATCATTCAGTCCCCTGGTGTTAGATGTTTGGTAAAATGTTGGTTTCCCTATGTTTGGGTTCATCCCTGTGCAGATCCCTCTAGTACCCATTATTTCCATGTTATTTTTATTTCTTTATCTAAATGTAGACAAGCAAGTGACCCATTCATTGGCCACAGTGAAAGACTTTCTCATTGAATGGTTTTCTTCATTGCTTGGTGGTTTTGGTTTTGTTTAATATTTTAGAAAGCATATAGTCTGTCAGCACTATTGCAATTGAGATGGTCTTCGTATATAAAATATCATTCATAGTATTTTAGATAGCATTCCTTTTCTGATAGTGAGGGTTACCATATGGAAATTTGGTTTTCCTTTGGCTTTTATAGAGGTATTTTGATTTTATCTTTTGCCTTCAGAATATTTAAATATTTACCCAGCAGGCTGGCTTGTTTAAATGGCATGGCCTGCTATGCCAAATACCAAATTATGTATTTGACCTCTCAAAAATATGGGATGGTCTTTCAATCTGAAATTTCACATTTACTTTTTTCAGGGACATCTCCCATTACTTGACCTTTGGCTCTATCTTCTGTCCCATTTGCCCATGACATTGCACCTGACAATTAACATTATATCATCTTTGCTTTTCCTCTTTTAGGATCAGCCTTCATTGCTTCTCTTCTTTTTTTTTAATCCACATTTTCTGTGACAATATCATGTCTCTTCTATGTTGGTGATTTGATTTCCTGTTGTATCTCTTCTGACTTTTGTCCTTTATGATTTATGTATTGGTCTCCTAATGAGAATTATTAGCCCCTTGATTTGTTTTCCTCAGTCTGAGACCACACATTTAAATTGTCTGCTGTTTCATTGTCTAGTCTTCTTTGGCTTCTATTTTTAAAATATGATTTATTTATGAGAGAGAGACACAGAGAGAGAGAGAGAGAGAGAGAGAGAGAGAGAGAGAGAGAGAGAGAGAATGGGCATGCCAGGGCCTCTAGCCACTGCAAATGAACTCCTGAGGCATGTACCACCTTGTGCATCTGACTTTACATGGGTACTGGGGAATCAAACTGGGGTCCTTGCTTGACAGGCAAGTGCTTAAGTCATTGAGCAATCTCTCCAGCCCTTTGGCTTTTATTTTAAGTTAATCTATTTTAGGAAAAGAAGCCTCCCTAAGCAAAGCAGAGAGCTACACTAATCTTAAACTTTAAATGGTAAAAAAAATTGTAAGAGCAAGCATAAATATTACATGAGTTTTAAATAACTCAGTAGTTTTATCTTTTCTTTTATCATACAAAATTTCTACTGTTGGCTAGCGAAATCTCAGAGAAATTCTTTTTCATGGGGACAATCATAAATGAGAAATTCTATATGGAAGAGGAACAAAAGGTTTTCCTTCTTCAAATGTGGTTCAGGGAGGAAAGACCTCCAATGGCTTGGGGAAAAAAAAAAAAAAACACTGTTGGAATGAAAGGAGGTTCAGGAATTCTGACTCCTAATTCAGAGAAGCAATTTGAAGAATTTCCATCTGCTGTTACACTTATATTTAACTTCTGGGTTGTATACTTTTAATTCTTACATTAAATTACTTTCATATTTCTCCTTCTTACATTTTCCCCACCTCTCACTATTAATTGAATTATTTTCATATTTACTATGCAGGTCCTCTACCTTAATTATATAATTGGCTCTATTTATACATCCGATTAGATCTAAAATGGTAGGAACTAGTTATAGTCCTATTTACCAGTCTTCCAGTAATGAACTGGAGATGTCTTCAGCAGCAATAGGGAAAAAATTGGCAGGCAGTGACTGCAAGAATTCATCCTTTAGACTTTAGGAAACATAGTTATACTATAATGGGGCACCAAGCTGAGCATTACCTCAAAATGCCACCTATAGTATAGGGCAATGGGCTCTGAGGATTTCTAGTTAGGAGAAATGTTTTTCTGGATAAGAAAGTGGCTTTTGTGCCCTTTTTTGCATGTAAATAATAACATGCAAAAGAGTACAGTCCTGATTGGCCAGTGCCTAGTTCTGGGAGGTCAGTGTGAGACAACGAATGTATAATTTCCAGTGAAATTGTCAATTATGTGATCTCTGTTATGTCAATCATGCAAATAAGGGCAATCCTGGTGAATGAGTTTAGGAGGGGGGGGCCACTAACTGTTTGCCTGTAGCTCCGTGGTATCAGTCTAGAGTATGATAATAGTTTGGTGTTCATGGCTAATTGGTTGATGGGGTCTGATTCCATTTTCAGGTCTCCTATTAATGGTTGTCTCATTAAACTTGCTTTGATTCTCCAGGTTCTACCTTGAGATTAAATATTCCAGGCTCCAGGAATTTTTAAATAACTGTCAGCTATGAAAGGGGAGTGAGTTCAGATGAAGCAACATGCAACTTCTTTTATAATATTCAGATTTTCCTTGCTGGTCCTATTTCCTGATTGGATTTGTGGGAGATAGATTTGCAATAGAGTTTCAATTAGCTCTTCACTGTAACTCCAGTACCTTCACCTTAATCAAAGGAGGCCCAGTCTCCCATGCATCTCAACTACTGCATATTTTCAATCAGTAAAGGGAGAATATGAGCTCTCCAAGGGTTTTGCATTGATTTGAGGCTGGCATGTTAGTAAGAATTGGAGTTTAATGACTGGTGTAGTTATCTTTGAGTAGCTGAGACAAAACACCTGACCAAAAGCATTACATGGGAGAAAAGAATCTATTTTGACACTTGAAAGGGTCAGGAAAGGATTGTGGAATAGAGGGTGGACCTCTTGTCTCACCACAGCAGCTAGGAGATAGCAGCAAACGAGAAGAGTTCTAGCATTCCAAAGCTGGGCAGAGCAGCACATCCACTCCAGCAGGGCTCTACCTTCCAAACTGCCATCAGCTGGGGGTAGAGTATTGAAAACACATGATGTTATGGGAGTTATTCCACATTCAAACACCACAATGGCAAGTGTAAAATTAATCCTATCCTATTTTATTATGCACTAGAAGAAGGAAGTTTAGCAATATGTGAAGAGTCCATCATCTCCTCAGAAAAATGTGTTAGACTATTTACTCATAGGATACCTATGTCGAATAAGAAACTGCAAACATAAATTTTCTGTTGCATCTTACTATAACTCTTCAAAGTTCATTTAACAATATGCTAAAATAGCTCTCATACTTGAAACACTTTTCCAGACATTCATAATCCGCACATTTTTTCAAATACCAAAAAGGACATATTGGATCTTATTTAACTAAGGGGATATAAAAGGTCTCAAATTACTGACACTTTGTAATGCTAGGAACAGAAAAATATCTTTTAGGTATTTAGTATTTTTGCTAAAACAATACATGTGAATTAACACTTCTAAACTATTTTGCTTAAGGGTTTTCATTTAATTCATAGTCCTAATAGAAACTCAGACAATAACAATAATATTTTTCAGTTGTTTAGTTCTTAAAATATATTTATAGGGGCTGGAGAGATGGCTCAGCAGTTAAGGCACTTGACTCCAGTGCCTAAGGCCCCCGGTTCAATTCCCAGTACCCACATATGCCAGACACACAAGGTGGTAGCCCTGCTGCTCTCTCTCTCTCTCTGTCTCTCTCTCTCTCCCTCTCTCTCTCCTTGAAAATGAATAAAGAAAATAAAAAATATATATAACATATATATTCATAGGTATCTATAGAAAAGATGGCATTATAAACATAGGTTCTCTATGTGAGCAGATATTTTATACAGAAAATACAAGAATGAGACATCTATGATTATATGGTAATTAAATTATTAATACACATATATACATGCACACACATATAAATGTATATATATTTATTTATTTATTTAAACACAGAGATATGAATGCTTAATTGTAGGTGATTTGCCAGTATCTACTGAAGACCATTGATAGCACACAGATAAAGTTTCTATCCCTTTTGTTAACAAAGGGATGGTGATAACATCAGTATGCATATAGAACTTGGATCTTGAGTTAATCTTCCTATTATTTTCACCACAAGATTGAGTCTAATAAAGTCATGCTCCCAATTTATCCTAGGCTCCACAACTAAACAGAGAAATGGAAGTCTGAGTCTGGGTTTAGAAAGAAGCAATCCTGATTACAGGAAGATCCAACGATGAGAGAGGGGAGTGGGATTACCAGTCTATATAAAGAAAATTGTGTGGAAATACCTGAAATCATTACCCAGAATATATGAAGGACTTTAAAGTAAAGGTTGAGGCTCAGATGTTGGCTCTGCCCACAGCACGTAGTGCAGACATATTCGATGGAGGAGTTTATTAGCATATTAGATTCACAATAAGTAATACTAATAGAATGTGGAAAGTGGAATTCACAAGCCCTAGCTTTTCATTTCTCTAAGATGATAAGAACATTGTCTTTGTCAACAATAGCAGAAGAGCTTCTCATCTGATGCCTCTGGAATTCTGCACCACACTGCTATTAATGTTGGAAGAAAACCAACGTCTTATTTTCAAATGTTCCTTACCTGGCCTATTAATAGCTGTTACTCATGTGTGACCAGAAAATAACTGCAGGCCAAAGAGGTGGCTTATGAAGATGGAGCGTCCATCCATCTATGAATATTTCTTGAGCACATAATCCATGTTTGGCCTTGAGGACACGGGACAGACAAGGCAATCTTGGTTCTGAAGGCATTAAAAGTTTAGTAAATTCAAATTCTAAGTGACCTCCCAGTGGGAGGAATAAATGTTGAGTCACCTGCTTTTGTGTTATGTAATTTTCAGTAAAGATATATTGATTCCATTTGATGAAGGTATTCTATTTATATGTATATAACCAAATATACTATTTAGGCTTAGATTTATACTTAGAAAATGTATTATACATTTCAGTAGTTGTTAACACTGATCTGTCTGTGTCTTATATACTAAAATACCTCTGAATAATGAATGTGGAGAGAGGGCGGAGCAAGATGGTGGATGAGTAACAGCATAGCCAGGACTTTCCAGCTGGATTTTCCAGCTGGGATCCAAACCCCAGCTGGACCTGAACACAAACCCACCCTCCCCCCAGCTTCTGCACCAGCACAGACAGGGTTCCCTAGCAGCTCTCTGCTCATCAGAGGAATGGAGAGTCACCCCCTCCTCCACCCCAAGCTCCTGCCATTGTCTCCTCCCAGCAGTTTCGGGCTGAGCACCTTTCCCCATCCTCCAGTGCACTTCTCTCCACGACCCCCCACATACACAGGCAGACCAGACGGGATCCATGGGCAAACTGACCTAGCTTGGTTCCAGGGCCAGACCTCAGGCAGATACCTGGGAACTTCGGCAGAGGCTGGTTCAGACAGGTACCTGCCAGGAGGGCACAGGCAGTCTCGGCAAGTACCAAGGATCACAAGCCACTGCCAGGTGGGAAGACACTGGGCTCTATAATTGGGGGTGCTGGGCCTGTTTTTTTTTTTAACTTTAGCATACCAATCGGGGACAGGGACCTATGAGGTGGCTCTAAGACTAAACAGAGACATACAGAGGGATCCAGACCAGTAAATATCTAAGCCTGTCTGGGGACAAAACACGCTAACAGGAAAGACCTCTGTTTAAGATAAAACCTGGTGATCATTCCGCTGGAAGTAAAGTGGGCTGAATAGCACAACCCAGGGTGCCTGAGTCCCACTCCCCTACCTGGACATGGGCAGAAACCAATGAAAAAAACCCGCAGAAATTAAAGAGGGGGGGCTGGAGAGATGGCTCAGCAGTTAAGGCACTTGCCTCCAGTGCCTAAAGCCCAGGGTTCAATTCCCCAGGACCCACATAAGCCAGACCCACAAGGTGGTGGCCCTGGCTCGCTCACTCTCTCTCTCTCTCTCTCTCTCTCTCTCTCTCTCTCTCTCTCTCTCTCTCTATCTCTCTCTCTGCTTGAAAATGAATAAATAAAATATTTTAAAAAAAGAAAAAGAAATTAAAGACGGATCTCCTCAAATCAAGGCCTCTAGTCCCATTATGGAACAGGAAAGTGTCAAGGAACTAGAGACAGAAAAAATACAATCCCAAAGAGAGAATAATATGACTCCTGACCACAACTGCCACGTTTTCCCAAGAGTCTTCATCTCTCGCTGGCTCATAGCTATTCCAAGCCTCTGGTCACCCAGCTCCATGGAGGAACAGGGAGTTGATGCAGTTGATGCATGCTGCAACCCCCCACTAAGCTATGGACAACAAGGAATGTAATCTAAGCAGGGGTCCTTGACCAGAAACAAGCTGAAAGAGCGATTCCTTAGCCATAGAAGTTTTGTGATCATTCTATGGCCACTTTAGCAATAAAATGAAGCCATATCACAACATAAATATCCATTTTAAATATTAAATAATTTACATATGGCAGCTAGGATGACTTTGGATGGAGGAGATGATTTCAAGATGTGAAAAGCACTGGAGAGATGGCTTAGGAGTTAAATCACTTGCCTGCAAGGCCAAAGAACCCCAGTTCGATTCCCCAGTATGTATGCAAAGCCAGGTACACAAGGTGGTGCATCCATCTGGGATTCCTTTGCAGTGTCTGAGAGCCTGGTACACCCATTCTCTCTCTCTCTTTCTCTCTCTCTCTCTACCTCTCTCTCTAATAAATTAAATATTTTAAATAAAAAATAAACAAGGTATGAAAAATAAAGTTTGAATCAGTAAGTTATTATTTTGAAGTTATTAAATAAATATTGTTACACCTTTGTTCAGTGGATATTGAAAGCTCTTTGGCAATATTTTAGCAAAGGCAAATTATATAATTAAAGCTTTGTCACAATGAAAAAATTACCTACATATGTCTAATAAGAGTTGATTGAATAAAGTTTTGTTAAGATACAGGTATTGAAGTTATAGCATGCTTATTATCCCTGTTAGGCTCATGGTTCACAATAGAAGACCAAGACAGTTTCTTTGGTGAAAGTTTTGATTTGATGCCAGTAGAGACATGTTACAAAGCAAAATAAAGGAAAATCTGGGAACCCTAAGTGAGTGAAAGATGGTGATTTTTTTAAGGGCTTTCGGCAAGAGTCAAAAAGGAGAACTGTAGTGAGTGGGAAAAGAGTTTAGCACTTGCCACTCAAGCCTCCATGATGTGGAGAGTTGGCATTCCTTTTCTGAGTCTAGATTTTATGGCTATTTACTAGTGATCTCCAGACTACAGTAATTTTCTCAGGGAAGTGATGTTTGGATCTCCACATCCTTACCCAGGGCTACAGTCAGTGGGTGGGAGGAGTTTTCAACCCTCATTCAAGCCCTCAGACAGTAAGAGTTAATCAGTTTCCTCAACAGTAGAGAGGGATTATCTGGCATACCTATTGGGAAGGGGTGGACTAGTGAGATAGCTTTTTGAAATCTAACAATACCTAGAGTATAAATTCTAGGAAGCAATCCTAAATGATTTGGATGAATATATCTGAATTTGTTCATCTCAAAAAAAAAAAGACAGATCAAGAAAAAAGAGAGAATTTGAATAAATTTCACCTGCCTACTCACTTTTGTAGTAAAGTAAAACAAAATCTATCAAGTGATGTGTTCAGTTCATGTTAACATGATGGAAATTTTTCTTTTGAGGAATTACATAAGACTGCCAATGTAGCACAAATGCAGAAATATATACAATGCTGAGAAGTCCTTTTCAATGCCATAAATAGGTAACAATACATACCACAGGGCTGCCTGTAAGAGAAATCCCTTCTAAAATGTCAAGATGACCTTTTGGAAAAGTGGTTGTGTGAAAAACAAATACAACATCTTTATTCAGGGAAGTGACAAACATATATCTGAATGAGAAAATATAATGCACAATGACTTGGAATTTTAAATACACACTTTTGTTTGTTTGAACTGTAGTGAAGGGATGTATAAGAAAAATGTGAATGGCAAGTTGAGTAAAGTAGGTGGGGACTTGGTTGTGCATTACTTAAAAACTAGCTTAAATAACTTTTACCTAATTCCTGAATCATTTGGACTTCCTATTTTATACCTTTGCAAAACCCCATCTCAAGTTATGAATTTAATTTCTTTGATACAGAAAAGCTTTTGGAAATGAAAAAGCTTTAAGATTATTTCTGAAAGTTGACCTAAAATCATAAAGACTTTTTTTTTCCTCTAAATATCCAGACACTATCATTCATTACACCTTTGTTGTTCTCATCATTCATTACCACATTTGTTCCCAGAGAACTGGTATAAAAATTTACTTATGAATATAGCCAGAGAAGACATGATATATGGTATTTTGTATAATACTTAAGGTTTAAGAAATATAAAAAATGATAGGATATAGGCCAGATCTCCTGCATATGTATGTATGTATATATATATATATATGTATATATATATATATATATATATGCAGTAATAATTATTGAAGTGATCATGTACTTGTGGTGTTCTAATATTAATACATTTAAATTTTCAACTTAGCTAATTGTAGGTCACTGCATGTGTTTGCTGTTGGGTTTGTTTTGGCCTAGACTGACCTGGAATTAACTATGTAGTCTCAGGGTGGCCTTGAACTCATGTCAATCCTCCTATCTCTGCCTCCTAAATGCTGGGATTAAAGGTGTGCACCACCACCCTGGTTAGGTCATTGTATTTTAATCATCAATAAGGCAAAATATTTTAAACTGTAAAATTAATATTATTTATCCCACTATGAATCAATAGATAGCAGTCCATAGCCTTAACCAGTTAAGAAACAAGAAATAGACAAAGTATTCCTACCACTCAAATTTACAAAAGTGAATTTGTATGAAACTATTTCAAAAACAGTAATCACTTAAACATAATAAAGTATTTTTAAAAACCCTATTGCATTAAGCATACATAATTGACATTGAAAATGCAAATACATAAATCTAAAAAAAAACATAATTGAAATAAAGCAGCAAGTGGTCCCACATGCCCACTCAAAATATGCCCTCATATGCACACATTAGTTTAAATATTTCTATATACTTATTGAAAATTGTCTCAGTCTGACCTCAAATACATGGTGATCCTCCTACTTCTGCCTCCTTAGTGTTGGGATTAAAGATGTGCACCAGACTTTATTCTTTCCTATCCCATCCCATTTTTATTAGTTATTATCCATTTTTTTTCTACAAGCTCCTTTTCTAGCATGAGCAGGTGTGTAAATATAAACATATATATTGATATTTTGGTTTCAGCCTAATAAGTTGTATTTAAGATCTACTAACAAATGTGATCCAAATTAAAGAGAAATCAACTATGATATTTAATTCATCAAATGAGCTATGACTCCCTAAATTCAAAGAAAGCAAACTCAGAATGAATAGACTCAGGGAGTTTCAACGATGACAAGAAATAAGGATTAATGGGCTTGACTGGAGGGTGGTTAATGTTGTCCTATTGTTTTAAATAACTCCCATTGCTTAGCTCTATCATCTCTAAGATGCTGGAAGCATTACTGAGTCACCTTCCAAAGGAATTTACAAAATGACAAAGAGCTCAGAATGTGGGTAGGACAGGCAAACTGGTTCCACAATTTATAAACTGTGCAATTTGGGGGAAAGTTATTTAAATGTTTTATAGCTCAAACTCTTCATTTGTAAAATAGGGATAAAACATCCTGCCTCTAAGAGTTGTGGTGAGAATAATAAATATGAAGTATTTGACTAATAAATTGTACATGTCAGATCTCAGGAAATAGTGGCTGTTGGCTAGTAAATAACACGGGAAGAAAATTTGTAGTAAAACTGAGAACAGAATTGTGAGGTCCCAAATATACATACATACATATATATATATATATATATATATATATATATATATATATATATATATATATATATATATATATGTTTTCCTTAGAGGCATTCAATAAATACTTCAGATGTCTTTAGTGCATTGTCATGAACTGGGCAAAGGAATCAGCATAGCATCATTTTGCTAATGATATTATCAATAATATATAATTTAGCCCTATATAAAATGTTTACAATGCTCTGACATGTTTCTTTTCATAACTTTAGCTCATGAATATTAATGAATCCCAGACCAGTCATCTAAATCAATTGTCTCAGTCCAAGATTAAAGAATCTAAAATTTATTTAGTAGTACTAGAGATACAAATATTTAGCTACAAATCAGGAATATAAGATGAAGAAAAAAATAAAAAGACAGAGGGAGACCAGCACTAAGCCTGAATCTCTCATTGTTCTATAACAATCAGATAGGTTGGACATTCATTTTTGTGTCAGAGGAAAGTTTTATTGATGCTGGTTGGTAAGAGAAAAGTATACAGTTAAACAAATGAGTAAAAATTAGCACTCTTTGCTCAGTGATCAAAGTAAAAAGGAGAAAAAAATCAGACTAACTTTGAAAATCACTGCAAAAAGGCATATAAATTTCCTATGTGGTGGGGCCAGGTAGAAATCTCAGTGGTTAAAAGCACTTGCTTGCAAAAGCCAGTTGGTCCTAAGCCTCACACATAAGACAGATACAAAAAAGTGGCAAAAGAATTGTGTTCATTTTTATCGACAAGAGGCCTTGGTATACAAACACACACACACACACACACACACACACACACACACACACACACACACACACACACACACTAAATAAATAAATTTGAAAATAACAATTTTCTGTGTAAACCAGGCTATATCACTGCCTTTTAAGAGTACATGAGTATTTATATTAGACTTCATTTAAAGTTTTCCCCATGGGAGGAGATAGGTTTTTTTTTTCTTTTTCCCTAGGCATGATTATTAGGAACTGAGAAAAGAGCTTCATGAAATGAGTTTAAATATTGTATACTTGAAGTTTTCTTTCAATAAATTTCCATAATAAACTAACTCATATCTATTATGATGATGATTAGAACTTAATTTATATTAGTGTTTCACACACTGTATTGGTTACTTTCTTGTTACTGAATCAAAATATCTGACCTGAAGCAATTTATAGAAGGAAAAGGTTTATTTCAATTTGCAATACTGAAGGAAAATTTCGGCCATGGTGAAGAAGAGCAGATAGCTGTTCTCACATCTTAATATAAGCAGATAGGAATAGCTCTGTAGCAACTTTAACTCAGCCCACAGTGACAAACTTCTAACATGAGGGCTCGACCTCCTAAAGATTCCACAACCTTCTCAAGCAATGCCACCACCTGGGGATTGACTATCTGATCATATACATCTGTGGGGACATTTTACATTCAAACCACCACATTCTCCTCCTGGCCTCCAAAGACTCCTGAATATATCATGTGATGCAAAATGTGCTCAGTCCCACTTTCCAAGTACCAAGTCTTTATCAATCCAAACCCTGTGCAAAGGTACAAAACCCATGGTCTCAAGGCAGCATTCTCTTAAATATCAACCCTGTAAAACCAAAACACATGTTTCATATTTCCAACACACAATGGCATACAGTAAATATTACCAACTCAAAAACGGGGGAGATAAAGACATAGTAAGGAAAGATCACAGCAACACAAGATAGAATACCAGAAGGGCAAACCTCACAGGCATCAAGAAATCCCATTTCCAGTATATAGGACTTGACATAAAATCTTCTGCACTCTGAAAGGTATGGCTAGATCCACCCATCCAGAGCCTCTTTCCTAGGCCAGAACCCAGCCCAAGGCCACACCTTTCCTTGGTGGATGCCTCCAATATCCTTGGGTCTCCACCGCAATTTAGAGTTCACCTTCACAGCTTCACACAGTGGCATCAGGGGTGTTCTTTGCAGGTATTGCATTGCTTAGCCTCAGAAGCTCTCTGGGACTATGGATCAACCTCTGACACTTTCCATTTTATAGCTTTCATTCTTTCAAAACTAGTACCATATGGATGACTGCGCCAATTTCTGCTGTCAGACATAGCTGTAGCCTGGCCATGGAGTATAACTATAGAAGCCTCTGTATGCTGACCCTTGGAAACAATCACCTTCAGCATTCTCCTTTCAGGCCTTTTCCTTTCAAAAAAAAAAAAGTTCAATTCTTGCCATTTTTAGCTTTCTATAGGATGAGTCTTACCCTCAGGACATTCTTCCTATTGCTCCAGTGCAAAGAAGCTGGCTGTTTCTTTAACAGTGATAATCATTTCAACAATAATATCTGAAGAACCTGCAATCTTTGCAACACAGGTTGCAAGCTTGTTTACATTTCTTTCTATGCCAAACTTTTTTTTCCATCTCTTTTTGCCATATAATTTGCTCTCATTCATTGATTATCTGAATTAGACCACCAAATGTCCTCAGCAAAGCACATCCATTGCTTATTTAAATTCAATTTTGCTTGAGTTCTCAGGACATAGGCAGAATGCAGCTAGATTCTTGGTCAGAATATTCCACGAACTTCCTTTAGTCCAGTTCTCGATAAAGTCCTTATTCCCCTCTAAACACTCATAAGCCAAACCTCAATTGTGTGCATTCTTCTCTGACTTCTGGCCTTCCAGATTCCCACCAGAAGAGCTTAATGAGCATTGCTTACAATGTTATATGACTTTGCTAATTCAAAATTCCAAATTCCTATTTGATCCACCCTCAAACAAGTTCTAAAGCCTGGGAACCACATGATCAGATTTGTTGCAGCCATGACCCCACATCCTGATACTTCCTAGGACAAAGTAACAAGCCTAACACAGCATATGGAAGGAAAGAGTTGATTTCAGCTTACAGTGTCAATCATAGTAAGGAAAGCACAGGAGGAACAGAGATCTGGTGTCACTTCCTCATATCAGCAAGAAGGAAATAGAGATCATAAGTAGGGCTGGGCTTAATATCCCAACTTGGCAACCAGTGATATAATTCCTCCAGCAAGGTTCCACTTCCTAAAGTCTCCACAACATTCTAGAACTGTGCCCCCCATATGCAAACACATGAGCCTATGAGAGACATTTTGCATTTAAATCACCAAGCATACCATGCTCAGAAAATAATTAATATATTGTAGTAATATACTATAATAAATAGTTGTTAGAATAATGGGAAATGGGAATGTATTCATAAAAATGACAGTTTAATACCTTATCAACACAGAATGTTTCAATAACAATTCCATCACATTACCTAAATCACAGTGAAATTCTAGAATTATAGTGCACTTACACTTTCTGATCTCACATTCTTCACTCTGTACTTTTTCAGTTTCGTAAACATCCCTTGTTTCCTTACCTGGATAGCTTCCATAGCATTATTATCAATATATATATATATATATATATATATATATATATATATATATATATATATATATATATCCATAGGATACAAAGAGTTAGGTATTAAAAATGATTATTGTATATATTTCACCCAAAGGTTATTTTTTTCTTTCCTTGTGCTAAAACAACATTAACTGTTAACTATTAACTGCTCTTAGCAGAGAATGGAGAATGATTTGAATTACAAATATTTCCTGTCTTTTTGGAGCATCGTTTTCAACTCAGTGAAGACCTCAGCTTGCAAGTTCACATCCCCTCACTCACTCACTCTTTTCTGTCTTTGCAGTTCCACCATGGTTTTTAAATCACCCTTCCAACCTCTATGCCTATGAAAGCATGGACATTGAGTTTGAGTGTGCAGTTTCTGGGAAGCCTGTGCCCACTGTGAATTGGATGAAGAATGGAGATGTGGTCATTCCTAGTGATTATTTTCAGATAGTGGTAATTATCCTTTTTTCATATTAGCTTTACAATCCCATTCCCTGTTTGCTATTCTTGTTTTTCTTTTCTGAGAAGGTGCCTGTTAGCCAACCTATGATGTCTTCTGTAAGGAATTGTTCTAAGGAATTAAATTATTTCAGACCAGCCTTTTATAGACATAGATTAGAAAGAAAACAATAAAGCAAGCAAGAAACAGAGGGTAAAAGAGAGAGAGAAAGGGACATCAAGCAAGAGAGGACATAAGACTTTCTAAATTTTGTCATTGCGAGTTCATAGACTAGAAATTAAAGCCTCACTTTGAGACCATAGTAAGCCAGTACTCATTTCTCTGACTTCTCCACATTGTAAGACATTTTCAATCAGATGTGTTATTCATGATGATTGTAGACTTACTTCAGGTGTATAGACTGCTTTACCTATTTCTTTATCTAGATAAAGCTCGTTGGTCCTACTTGAGCAGTGATTATGGGGACAGTGATGGTGGTTGTGGCAGTACTAGAGAGAGCATAAAGGCCCAGAGTTCAGATCACTTTGTAACTTTTCATGTTGGAAATAAATGAAGCTAAGAGCAATAGTTCCCTGGTTCACATGCAATATCCTTGTGCGAGATCATAGGCATATTGGTATTATAGTCACTAAATTGCCCTGGTACAGAGCAAATGCTCCATACCTTCCATGGTTGTTTTTGATTCTATGGTCAGAAGGCTCTGCTTATTTGAAATATCACTATAAAAACTCTCCAGCAGATATCAAAAGTTCTGAAGTCAGGCATAGGAATATATGAGAACTATAAAAGGAACTTTATAGTCAAAGAGCGGGGCCCAGGACATTTTATATTTGAGAATAGGGTATGACCCTGGTTTTTTTAACTGTTAGAGAAGCTATGTCTCTCCCAGGCAGAAAAAAAGAAAAGAAAAACAAATTAAAAACCTGTGGAGCCAACACAAGCTCTCCCTACCTCATTCTTATTGGCCAATGATCTTTCACAACCAGATGACTTTCAGTAATTTTCACAATCTCTTGGCCTTTTTCCAGTATTTCAGAGAAATAAATTCTTAAATCACATACTTTTACTGTTAATTTCCATTTTCGCTTTTGTTTGCATTTTTTTAATTGGTTAGGAACAGAGTGTGAGAACAACATTTAACTTTTTAGTGTCATACCATTCCATTTCTTTAAATGTAATCTTCTTTCCACTACCACTGAATAAAAACAATATAAAATAACCTGCAATTGGGCAATGTGAAAAGTGTTGTATGTGTCTAAAATATATGCTACTTACATAGAAAGAAGATTGTTTGTGCCCTTAAGGATGCATGACAAAATGTAACATTTATTTTTTTCCTACAGTTTGAATAATCTTTTTCTCAGCATGACTCATTACATCTAAGCTACTTAAATGATTATTTTCTTAAAATAAAACAAAAAATGTATCGAATATACCCTATTCACATCAAATAAAAAATATTTCCCAAATAGTTCCAGAAATCTGAGATTCATTGTATATATACATTTAATGTTGAGCATAAATAGTAACTTACAAGAAAATTGTTAATTGGAAGTTACCCAGCTTTATCTAAGAATTTTATATCAGTTGAGAATTAGCTACAAGACACTAAAAACAATTAAGAATTCCCCATGAGGTAATATTTATCTTTTAATGACTTTAGGGGAAGTGATTTAACATGTCTCACTTACTGAACTAATTCTTGCACTAATATTGAAGATAAACTGAGTTTGTCTAATTAAATGCTATCTCTAGATCATTTTATCATCCATCCTTGAAAGAGATGGTCATTTAATTTATATACAAAAGGAGTTAACATCTTCAACAAAGGATTTCTGAGGGTGGAAACTCTGAGGGTAAAATTTTTTGACTACAGAACAAGAATTCCATGGGTGTATAAGATCTACTGTATACCCACCTCTGGCCCTAAAAGAGTACATAAAAGCAATTGTTTTTTTAAAGGATTTTTCAGACATTTCTGTGAATAAACTCTTCCAGAAAATATCTCACCTAGATATATTTCCTGTACCTTTCCTAAAGGTCAGCGTTTTAGTTTCATTTAGGGTTGTTTTGTTTTTGCTCTGTAGTTATTTAGTGCCCTTCAACAGCAAATACAGAAATGAGATTTCTTTGGGTAGTAATATTGTTCCTTACATACCAAATAAAAGGCCTTACTACTGACTGCATATTTAGATATCAAGACTGATGACTCTTTCATGGCGTACTATCATGGCAGAAATAGGCTGGATTGAATTGATACCTATGAATTCCAAAAAGAGTACAGGGAATGTGTAACATTTCTCTGGTAGCATGGGGCATAATGGTGTGGCTGAGAATGCTCATGGCTTGTCTTATTTCTTTGTGTTTTCTTAACTAAGCTTTGTACTATGTCTGTTTGGTTATCATGGAGGCTCATAGATATTTCTTTTCTCCCTAGGGTGGAAGCAACTTAAGAATTCTTGGAGTAGTGAAGTCAGATGAAGGATTTTATCAATGTGTGGCTGAAAATGAGGCTGGCAATGCCCAAACCAGTGCACAGTTAATTGTGCCTAAGCCTGGTAAGATGATGTGAATTTTGGGACCTATTGGCATGCTTTTGTGTCTTTTGCATGTAAAATTCAATAGTTTCCTTTGAGTCATATCAACATGAAGTTATATAATTAATAAAGGTGTGCATATATTTAGTATGGATGGAAAATTTCTTTTAAGAAATTTTATATTAGATTTATGGTTATCTCTCTCAATCACCTACCTGTGTCCTTGATCTATCTCAAATGAAATAAAGACATCATGAACAACAGAACCTCTGGTTTTCAAGGCAGCAACCTCTAAATTATTATTTTGTATTTGAGTTTTCCCTTTTATTCCCAATGTCCTATATGAATATGAAATATGTTGCATATGGTTATATATCTTTTACATATGTATGCATATGTGTGTCAATGTAGTTAGTTACATGTGTACACATATTTGTTTGCAAGGCATATATATTGTTATATGAATTCTTAAGTCAATGTAAGTCAGCACAAAAAGAGCAGAAACAATCCCTTAAAAGCAAACCTTTTTTTTTACATCGTTTAAACAGATTTTGACAGAAAATTATCTTCTTACTACAAATCTTCCTTTGTAATATTTTGGAGTTTTAATGAAGTACTATATCAAAAACTATCATAAGTTTGTTCTATACCAATATATAATACTCCTATATGAGCAATCTCTGTTGGAGGTTGCAACAGATATAAGAAAAAATGAATTAAAAATCTACCACATTAACAAAAATGAACTAATCAACCCCTCAGTCATATTTAACACTACAGAAGAAAAAAAATATTTACTAAGGCAGGTACTAAATATGTTATCCTATTAGCTATTATATTAGGTGTAAATATTATCTTTAAGACAGTCCTCTTCATCAATGTTCCCCCATGTTAATGCTTCCTATAAAATAGCACCATGTGCTAATACTACCTGATGTTAATTCTTCTTATAAAAGTTATCATATCATGTAAGATAAACTTTAACTGCTTTAGGTGCATTTTCTTAGTTTTCACATGACTCATATTTTTTCTTCATCTTTCTTTGAAGTAAACTAATAGAAAGCATTTGAATCCTAACTTTGGCTTCTATTTAAAATGAGACTGCCAAGTTCTTACATTTTGTACACTACTACCCAATTAACTGAAAACTTTTATTGTGAAGGCCACAATTAGGATCTGTTTCGACATTGAAAAGGAGCAAATGTCAGGCAACTTACCCGACAAGTTGGGGGAATAAAGGAAGAATCTAGAATTGAGGAGACAGCTCTGGTCTGAGGTTCTACTTCTTTTGATGTACTCTATTCTTTCCCCTGAGCAATGTACTGAGCTGGTCAATAAAAGTCCATTTGTGTGACTGAGTACAGTCTCTTCTGAAGAGGATAAGGATAAGCAGGAAGAACAAGTATGGTGGAGTCAAGTATTTAGACTGAGTGACATTTTAGAAAACCTCACAATATCATCAGTGACTATTATGGCACATTTAAATCAACACTGGCTGCTACATAAAAAACAGGAGAATTGTGGTTAAACTTGATGGGTCAGCCAAGTCCATAGCAGAGAAGTATAAGGCAACCTATCTTAAGTTTCTAAGGTTGTAGAGGCCTTACCTTCCTCGGACTTATTGGCACTGAACAGTGATCACATCTTACAGCTGCCCAGAATGGAGAATGCTATGAAATTCCAAAGGATATTGTATTAGATGTTGTCATGGAGATTACCAACTGTCAAGAGGACCACCTCATAACAGATGTATGCAGACCTTCCTTTGAGGGTAGACTTCTATGTGGAATGCACTGTTTCTTCCCTCTAAACTTTACTCCCCTTTAAGTCCCTGAAGTCTCTAAGTAGAGTGAAGAAATGAACCTAAAGGAAGGAAAGCCCACATGGCATTAAAAAGTCTATATCCTCTTTGCCTATTTGAAGTTTCAAGAATGCTTAGGTAGGTAGGGGGAAACTATAAACTATAAATTTATTCTTTTGTAAAAGTGTACCTGTGTGTGTGTGTATGTGTGTGTGTGTGTCCCGCACATGTGTGCTTACCTGCAGATGCATGTGCCCATATGCATGGTTGAGGAGGCCCAAGGAAGACACCAGGTCTCCTCCTCTACTGCGGTCTCAGTGTCTTTCCTCCATACACGGTCTCTCACTGAAACTGGAGCTCACTGTTTTTCTGTTAAACCTATTGATCAGCAACCACCTGTCTCTGATATCCTCATTGTTGGGGTTACAGGTGTGTGTGGCCACACCCATCTCTTTTTGTGGGTGCTGGGGATTGATTTCAAATTCTCCTACTTCTGAAACAAGTATTATCACCTACTGAGCCATCTCCTCATCCCCCGTAATTTAATGTTTTCAATTAGACTATACATGTGTGGGTGTGTATTTTTTCTTACTATGTGGAGTTTTCTTTTTCAGTACTCCTAAACATGGAATTTTAAATACTTTTCAAAAAATATGTACCTTACAAATGTGAAACAAATTACAAATATGAACAAATACTTTAAATACTTTTTAAAATATATGTGTACTTTACAAATCAGAACAAATCACATATTGGTACTATTGCCCTCATGTTTTCCTGTCACATCCTCTCTTCCTTGTTCCCATTCTATTGAGGGTCCCTTTCTTCTGGCTTGTAGACCTTCACCAGGCAGTTTGGAATATATTGGTCATTCTCTGGGGAGGGAGGTGATACTCAGGATACTCCTTTCTTGCCTTGTAGCTCTTACAATCTTTCCACTTCCTCTTCCACAATGTTCCCTGAAGCTGGTTAGATCTGTTATATGTCTACTTTAATATTGAGCCATCTGCAACTCAGGACTTCTGTTTTGATGACTTTTGAGTGTCCTCAGTATCTATCATCATTTCCCTGGAGCAGGTTGTCAGGTTAGCAGTGAGAATCCTGCTTATGCTTAAATCATCACTTCCTTTGTGATGTCACATGTGCCCTGGCAGATGCACTAGAGGTGGTGGGCCTTGTGCTAACTTTTCTTATTATATTTATGGATCTTGGCTCTCCCTGGACAAGATGTACACTTCTGTGCAATAGTGCCACACATCCTAATATGGGTAATGAATGGCTCTCTGATTGGTTAAGAGGCCCAGTCAGTGGGAGAGAACTGGTATCTGCTTCTGAGAAGTAAGAATCTGATGAAAACAATGCTCATAGACTCCAGAGACACTCCAACTAGTCTTTGTTCAAGATGAAACTTCATTTCCTTCCTCCCAAGAGCCAATATAGGAGAACCTTGATCATCTAGATGCTGTGGTGTTGTCAGTGACAGTCTTGGACAGGGTCTATTGTATTTGACATAGAAACAGAAATCAATGGAAAGCAATGCAGACAGAAATCACACAACATGGCAAAGAACTACAATGACTGACTGACATTTCTTCCTATAACTGATGGACTGCTTTATCCTGGCTATTTAATCAGGTCTTCAAATAATGTATCTACAAATCCTCTGAGATACAGCGTAGGCTGCAACCACAGATGGTGGAGAGATCAGCTATAAATATCAATTAAGCAATGAGGCTGACCATGGTGTGAAGAACATAGCCCTCTCTGTTTAAACTTCAACAATGAATGATCACCCTATATTTTGAGACACATTGTGGGCCTGCTTGGCCCAGCTGTTCAGCTTGGGCCTGTCCACAGACTTGTGGCTGAGAGTTACTCTTGGCAACTGTCATAGTCAGCCACATGCTGCTGGGATGAATCTTCAAACCAGGCACAATTGCATTTGGAGTTCATTTGCAGTGGCTTGAGGCCCTGGAACACCCATTCTCTTTGTCTCTTTCTCTTGCTTGCAAATACATAAAAAATATTTTTTTAAAGAAGGAGATGTGAGCTATGGAACTAGAAAAACACATCACTGTAGAATACATATTCAGGTCTGTTTCTACTTATCAGTAAATATGGGTAGGTCTGTTTCTACTTTATTAGTAAATACTCATAAGGATAAAATTATCATGAGGAATGAAGTACTTCATGTCTTTTCATGGCAGCAAAGGCTGTGGGAAAAATTCCTACAATCCTAAGTAACACAGATGCTATCATAATTTTTTTTCCGAAAACTGGAATGGATTAGGGATGCTATCAAATCATGTGTCCCAAGCAAGAAATAAATATGTTAACATCGAAATTTTCTAATGCTATATTTTTTCCCTTCAACACTGGTAAGAAGGGAAGAATTCCACTTTAGTAGAAGAAATATAATGGTTAGCCATTTACAAAACTAAGAGATATTATCAATTAACTGTCATCCCCAGTTAAAGGTTACTGATTACACATGAATATTGAATTATAAACATTTTATTAAAGCAGTGTATCAGGTAGCCTGAAATAAGCAATTGTGTATTTCCAGTCATGGACACCAAGGCATAAAATCACAAACCTGATGTGTTTGTTTCTGTGAATTGTTACTTATTCATGAGAAGGATATCCAGAAATCCAGATGGATAGGAGAAATATTTATGTACACACTGATATAATTACATACTAACTGCAGCTCATGTTGGGTTCTCTTGTGAGATGTTGATTGTACTTAGTAACTTACCTGGAATTAGATGCAACATTGAATAATTGTACAATTGGTCTTAGCACTTCAAAATCTGTTAGAATGTAATTTGTCTCTGCAATAACTCCTAAGCAACCACTTGGAAAAGCATGTAACTAAAGCTATAGGAATGCATTGATATTGTTATTTTAGACACTGGAGGTCAAGTAATTTGTTTTTTTTTCCTCTGAATTTGAGATGAGTTAATGTTATGTAAATCTTGATTGTAGTTAGTAGAACATCATACTGATCCCAGAGTTCAAGAACTAAATAGTGAACTACCAATTCCAGGTATTAGATGAATGTGTTATACTACCATACTATACAAGCCACCAGATAATGTTCTCATGCAAAATAAGATGCTTTCTGACACTAAATGATCTCTCTTTAGAGTCCCATCATTGAATTTAGATGAATAAAAGGACAACTTGATATTATGAAACCTATTTCTATCTTGCTGATTATACTCCACGGGCTTTTTTGAACCTTGATAATTGATTATAGCTAAGAAGACACTGGAATTTTATTTTCAAAGGAGTTAATTGCATCATCGTATATGGCTATATAGTCAAACAATTAAAAAAGTTATTTTGAATTTCCAAAGTAAAAATAAAAGGTAAATAATATATGTCCTTCTTATCTCCATGTTACTGTCTCCCATCTCTGAAAGAAGCATTGATATTCAAACACACTCTTTCCTTGAAAGTTGATTGATTTGACATAAATCAGTCATTTGGTCTTTGACACTGTAATATTAATGAAGGATAGAAAATGTGTCTATAGCTTATCTCTATATTCCTACCCAGTTTACTTTGTAGAGAGTAGGAAGTACATTTGCTTATAGACTATGTTTATGTAAACATTCTCTGACATTATTGACTAAACTTTTCAAATCTTCATTTCCTCAGCTATAATGAGCAGAAGATAATTATCTCAAAGACTTATTATAATAATGTTTTTTAAAGTGATTATAGGCTGAAAAGATGATATCTGTTATTGCCCTCCATTATTTTTGTTTGGTCTCCAAAAAAAAAAAAAAAACATAGCAGGTACTTATTGTGATAGAGAAAATGAACACTTTTTTTCTAGTATTTTTTCCTATTTTCCAAGACAAAAATTAGTAAGCATTACAAGGATAATGCCCATGAAAACCCTACACTTTCAGCTCAGTGAATAAGAGTATGGAAAATGACATTTCTTAAAATGAGTAAAAGAGAAGAAATTTGCAGAAAGATTTGCTCATGCAGTTCTACCTCTACAGAGGTTTTCCTATAAATCCAGGTGTGTCATTCTTACTGTCCTTCCCTCAGCATGTGCGTCCAGCAGGAAGCAGCCCAGTGATAATCAAGAAGATGTTTGCATGACATGCTTTGAAATTAGAAATGATTTCTGCAGTGATAGGAAGTGTACCGAGACCAGCCATAACCATAAATCCACACAATATGGAAAACTTGATAGACTCATAAATATTGATCCCATCATACTTTGATGGTAAATGCCCCAAAGAGTGTTAAAATCCAATACCTTTGTAAAAGCTGAATATATTGGGAAAGTGGAGTAAGTGTTGATCTTTATATTAAATCCAAATGTTTTGGGTTCATTATATTTTTACCATTTAGCTATGAATCAGTCACCCTTTGATGAGAACTACATCCACATAACTACGCCTCATATAGTGTCAATGCATTTTTAATCTCTTCATAAACACTTTTATATATGTACTAATGTCTTTTGGTCATAGTATCCTCCAGTCACTCTCTTGCTTCCACTCACACATAGCCATTTCAGTGACACCTTCCTTCTACCTTGTCCCTCTGCTTATTTTTTGTTGCCTTTCTTGGTTTTGGGTTTGCCTTCCTTTACTATCCATGAAGATGTGTTGATGGAACTAATATTGTGCAAGTGATGAAAGCCACTGTGATGTGAGATCATGAACATGATGACCTCCATGTGTCCAGGATACAAAGCTTCTCATCCTATCTCTTATGTTGTGTCTGCTACGTCCTCCACAGTGTTCCTGGAGCCTGATTTGGGATGATGGGGATGTATCATTCAATGCTAAACATTGAACTCTTGCTGCTTCTCAGCATTTTGGTGAGGATTGGTCTCCCCAGTAATCAATGCTATCCGTGCAAAGCTTCTTCCCCTTCTAGTACCTATAACCTTTCCAGCGTGAAAATGTTTAGATTTTTCAGTACCAGGAATGAATTCCATGGAGCAGGTTTCAAATACAATCAGAGAGCAGTTGGTTACCCCCCTTAGGTGTCATGCCACTATTGCTCCAGTGGGCTCATCTGGCTTGGCTGACTCATTGCATGGTTTTCATGTTCCATTGATGGTTATGACAGCTGATGACTCTCCCCCGCCCCCAGCAGATTGCATTGCACTTTTTAGACACTCCTGTCTCTACCTCAGTAAGAGAGTCTTATATTCTAGTTATGATGGGGAACCAAGAGCATAGTCAATATCCTGTTTTGTTTTAGAAGGCTTATGTTGCCAACCCTTAACACCAGGATTTTTTCAATATCATCCTAGTAGTTAATATCTATTTTTTAATTCTCTAACAGAGAAAAAGCTTTCAATATAGCTTATTCACACCATCTTCAGTTTTGGTTAAATCTCCCCCACCCTGTCTTCTCCGTCCCCTTTGCTTCTGCCACCTGATAGAAGTTTCCACCTTACATATTCTGTTCCTCTGCTTACATTCCACTTACATATCTGCTATATGCTCCCTTAATAGTCCCCCCTCACCCCATTCATGGTCCATATCTAGCTTATTGGATTCTAGTTCTGATTTAAATATATGTATATGTATATGATTTTCTTTCAAGCAGATTGATGGGAGAGAGTGAGATAGTTGAGAGAGAAAGAGGGGGGAGAGAATGGGTGACAGGGCCTCTTGTCACTGCAAACAAACTCCAAATGCATGCATCACATTGTGCATTTGGCTTTATATGAGTACTCAGCAGTTGATCCTGGGCACACTGATTTTGTTAACAGTACCATTAACCACTGAACAATCTTGCCAGCCCATGTAGTACTGATTCTTACTCCTTTATCTTATATACAAATCTTTTAAAAAATCAATGCTAAGATATATATGAGAGAGAATATATAGCATTTGTCTTTCTATTTGTGGATCTCTTAAGTATAATATTTTCTAGGCCATCCATTTTTCATTGTAGCTGAATGAATTTCATTGTGTATATAGACTACATCATTGTTCATTCATCAGTTGAAAGACATCTACTTTGATTCCATTTCATAGCTATCATTTATAGAACAGCAATGAACAGGGTTCCCTATAATAGAGTCCCTCTGTACTTAGGGAATATATTCAGAAGTGGTATGGATGGTTATACAGTAGACCTATTTTTAATACGTTGAGCACCTCCACATTGATTTTCACAGTGGCCCTACCTGTTTACACTCCTACCAAGAGTAAGCATTCATCTTTCCCCAAATGTTTGCCAGCAATCATTGCCATATTATTTTTTATGATAGCCACCAAGTGAGATGGAATTTCCAAGTGGTTTTAATCATATGTCCATGATATCTGACATTGTTGAACATTTTTTAGATATTTACCTCTCGTTCATAACTCTTATTTTGAAAAATCACTGTTCAATTCATGGCCCGTTTTTTGATTGGGTTGTTTGTTTCTTTTAAAAATATTTTTACATATTTATTTGTAATCAGAGATAGACAGAAAAGAGACCGACAACAAGAATAGGCATGCCAGGGCATTCAGCCACTGCAAATGAACTCCAGACACATGCCACTTTGTGCACCTGGCTCTATGTTGCTACTGGGGAATCAAACCTGGGTCATTAGGCTTTTCAGACAAGTGCCTTAACCATTGAGCCATCTCTACAGCCCCTTGTTGTTTCTTTATTGCTTAGCTTCTTGCATTCTTTGTGTATTCTAAATCTTAATCCTCTGTTAGACATATAACTGGTGAAGATATTCTACCATTCTGTAAGTTGTCTCTCAACTCAGCTGACAGGTTTCTTTGACTTTTAATTTCATGAGGCCCTATGTACTGATTACCTTATATCCTGGACTTTTGGCTCTTATTCATAAAGTCCTTTTCTATGCCTATATCTTAATATATTCTCATTAATTTTTGGGCCATCCAGCAGGAATCTAGTCATCCTAGGGTTTCAAGTCTTACATTAAGGTCCTTGGTCCATTTGGAATTAATTATTTTGTAGAGAAGTACAGGTTTAGATTCATTTTTCTACATGTAGACATACAGTTTCCCCTGTACTATTTGTGAAAAATGCAGTCTTTTCTCCAATATGAGTTTTTTATGGCTTTATTTTTGGTCAAAAATTTAATAGCTGCGTGAAATTATACCTGGATCCTTTATTTGATTCCATTGGCCTATATGTCTGTCTTTTGCCAGTACTCTGCTGTTTTTATTACAATGTTTCTGTAGTATAACTTGAAATCAGGTATGATGATATCTCTAGCAGCATTCTTTTTGCTTAAGATAGTTTTGGCTATGCAGGAATTTTGTACTTTCCTGTGAATTTTGTGATAATTGTTTTTCTATGGTTAGTGGGGATTTGACTGGGATTACCTTTAATTTGTATATTTCATTTGGTAGGATTCCATTTTCATGATATTCATTCTTCCAGTCCAAAAGCATAAAAGATCTTTCCAACTTCTGGTGTCTTTCTCAGTTTCTATCCTTAGTATTTTAAAGTTTTAATTGTAGAGTTCTTCTACTTCCTTGGCTAGGAATATACCAAAATATTTAATTTCTCTTTTGGCTATTGTGGATCAAACCATTTCTGTAATTTCTTTTTTTCCCCTAATTTCTTTATCAGTATGGTTGTCATTGCTATATAAGAAGGCAACTGAATTGTGAGTGAAAGTTTTGTATCCTGCCACTTTGCCAAAAGTATTTTCAGATCAAGAAATTTTTCTGGTAGAGTTAATAGTGAGATATCATGTCATCTGCAAGTAAGGATACTCTAATTTCTTCCTTTCTGATTTGTGTCACTTTTATTTTCGGTCTTACCACTCTAGCTAAATCTTTTTCCATTTTAAATAACAAGTGTGTGAGAGATCACCCTTCTCGGTTCCCATCTTGGTAGGAATGCTTCATGTTTTTCTATATTTAGTAAGATGTTGGTTATATGCCCATTGTAAATAGTCTTTATTGAGTTAGGCCCTTTATCTCTATTCCCTTCAATGTTTTTATTATGAAAAAATATGTTGGATTTTGTTAAAGGCCTCTTCTGTTTTAACTGAGACAATAGTGTTTTTTTGTTGTTGTTGTTGAGTCTGTTTCTATGATGTATTATGATTACTGGTTTGCTTGTGTTGAATTACCCCTCCATATCTGGAATAAAGCCTACTTGCTCAAGTTGAATGATCTTTTTGCTTATGTTCTTGAATTTGGTTTGCAAATATTTTGTTGAGAATTTTACTGTGTTCATGAAGAATATTGACATATAGATTTCTTTGTGTTTGTTTTGTTTTGCTTTTAGTATAATGCTATGTAGAAAGAGTTAGGGAACATTCTCCCTCTTTTCTATTTTATGGGACAGTTTGAGAAGAATGGTTTTAGTTCTTCTACAAAGGTCTGATAAAATTCTGAAGTGAAACCATCTCTACCTGGACTTGTTTTGTTTGGGAGGTTTTTAATTACTGCCAAAGTCTGTGTTTGTGGTAGATATGTTCGAATTATTCTTTTTATCTATAACTGTGCTAAATCATCAGCTTCTAAAAATGCATCCCTTTTAGATTTTTCATTTTGGTTGGTGGAATATACATTTTTGAAATATATTCTTTTCACACCATTCTATTTGCTTCATATGATAAATTCTGGGAAAAAATAACTATGCCAGTGCACCTGTTAAGCTGTATCCCCTGGGGAAGATGTGAAGATTATAGTATGAGTTATGATCCTCACTAATTGCAGTTGTCTCAAGGCTACACTGATACTGTTTCCTTCCTATCCATTGAATGTCTGCTCACCAGCTAGCATCTCTGTTGATCTGTTCCTTACCCAGCATATGCTCCTGTCTTTCCATAGTTTATAGATACTCTTTTAACCATGAAAACTGGAGAAGAATGCATCAAGAAACTGCAGGAGAACTTCTCAGCTCAATTCTTGTTCTTCACTGTTTCTCATCTCATCATGATCTCAGTAATTCTCTCTAGGGTGGATCCTGGCTTTCTTGAAATGACAACATAGGAGTAATACATCAAATACCTCCATAAGTGGGTCTGGGAGTCATCAGGGTACACCCACTTGAATCCCTTGTGCTTATCCATTATCCTTACTGAAGTCATGTAATCATATGCTAGTCACTGATACTGTAGAAAAAGAACCCTGTATTTTACAATCTACAACTACAGTCTTGTTCCTCAAATGTACCTGCTATTCTGCATTGAGTCAGCAGCATCTCCATGTTTGATGTGTGATACTTTTAGTATGTCCCATGCTCACAAGTTTAGTCCTTTGCTTATAAAGTGAGTTATTTGCCCTTTTGCAATGTTGTGAGGATCTCATGTCAGTGATTCAAATATTTGTGATCTCTCCATCAGTGGACAGATTTAAGCCTTGAGTAGGATTAAGCAACTAATCTAGTCAAAATGAATTTCTTCTAATACTTTCAGAGTGGAAAGAGACCAAATAAACACTTTGCCTCCCAGACGCTAAAAGGTTCCCTGAAGGACAGATGTTTTCTTGAGAGCTCTGCTTTGTCTGTGCTGCTGGTTCATCCCCCACAGTGATGATGGGAGCTGCTGACCATCCCTCAGCCCTGCTGAGCTTGAGCACACACTGACCTCTGGTGCAGTCACTCCAGCTGGGCTATCATAGCTCCACACTTGCTCTGCCATAGAGGATATGATCGATCTCATGCTGACATGTGACTTAAGATCTTTACCCTTGGTATTCTCTCAGGGGCCCATCCATAGGTCATTCCCCAAATTTCTGTGTTCCTTATCATCTCAGCACTTCACTTCTAGATCAATCCTGACCATCAGCCAGACCATTTGACCTCATGTGTGTGTGTGTGTGTGTGTGTGTGTGTGTGTGTGTGTGTGTGAGTGAGTCTCACCTTTGATCATTTCTATTTTCATATGGTAAGACAGGTAAGATATTCTGGAGTGGAGGAATGCTTTCATTTTGGGTGTACTCTAAGATGACCAAACTTGGTCTTTTGACCATCACCTGATCATGAATATGACTGATATAAAAATAATATTGTGTAATAATGATTAAAAGCATGGGTGGCTGGTCCTCTCCTCTTATGCGTTCTGGTGCCGTATAAAACATTTTCCTCTTACCAAAAATTAATCATGGACCCTGTTGCAATCAGCATTCTTGTTGCTGCGCAGAAAGAACCCAAGCAAAAGCGGCTTGTAGAGGAATGGGTTTATTTGGCTTACGGACTCAAGGGGAGACTCCATTCTGGCAGGGAAAACAATGGCATGAGCAGAGGGCTGGACATCACCTCTGCCACAGCACTGCAAACAGCGGCAGGAAGGTGTGCCAAACTCTGGCAAGGGGAAGCTGGCTTATAACCCCATAAGCTTGCCCCCAACAACACAGCTTCATCGAGTTTGTAAAACCCAAACTGCCATCAGCTGAGGATCGATCTATCAGAACACATTCAATTGTTTGTGGGGGACACCTGTATCAAACCATGACAGACCCATTTGACCCTGTGACTTGTTTGGACTTTGATAATCCAGCTCATGATAAGAAATGATGGACACTTGATCCATGATTATTATATAGCTAAAGTTTTTTTTTTCTCTCTCTCTATAACATACTCGAATATTATTTCAGAAGCAGTTTCACAAATGGTGTAAACTTCTGATGTGACCTTATTATAGAACTCTAAGAGTATATTTTGTGATCCTCTTTTTAGGACTTGCCACAATCACTACCCAGATCTCTTCTCCCCACCACTATCAGTCTTGTAGAGTCGACTGGGTTATATGACCCAAGTGGAAGGGTCACTAGCAAAATAGCCTAGACATGCTCAAATGCCTGTTTCTACTCTGGACTATCTGCACAAGGTGAAAACCTTTGATATTACCCAGTAAATTGTTGCAGTAAGAATATATTGCTTAAAATCCTCAAATGACTAACACAAATTGAGATTCTTTAAGAGTAGAGCAGTAGGTAATAAAACTTTTTTCTCACTTTAAAATATACATCTTGCCCTGTCCCAAAGGTTCTGCCATGGCAGGTCACACTATCTTTATTGGCTTTTTGTCTCCTTATCTGCGAGTATCTCTTAACAGAGATTCCCAAAGGGTTTGTCCAGCCTGATTAAAGGAATTTTATCATCTAATGGTCAAGTAGTGTAGATTACAAAAGAAGAGGGTTGTCTAGGTTCTCCTTGGTCTGTGTTGAGACAGAACATGGGAGAGTTAACAGGACCCTGGGGCATGACTATGAATGACTAGTGATTTTTTTAGTTCTTGTAAATGAGATTTTTTTTTAATTCTATCTTAAAGGATGTAAAAAGCACATCACTGTGGTTAAATATGTTTCTTCTTACGGTCTTAGTAATCAGCTCTAGCAAAGGCATGAATTCAGGCATAGTCAATGTAGTGTGAACCATATTTAGTTACGTCTGTGGTGACTTGCTTCTCCTCCAGGTTTTGCTGGTTCTTGTGAGAACTGTATTATCTTGCTAAATTGGAATGTGATAAAAATACTGCAATTTAGAACTTCAAGTGACATTAACTTATTCCCCAGCATGTGATATGATATAGTAATCCGGGGAATATAAGATTCAAATACTGAGATATAATTACATAGTGGAATAAACTGTATTAAATAACATTTTTGGTATAAAATAAATATAAGAGCATTAAATTTTATAAAATTTAAATCTGAGCTTTTAAAACAATGTTGTCTTAAAGTCTAGCTCAACAAACATTCATAAAGAAAAAAGCTTTAACTTGATTTTTATTTTTGAAATAAAAATATGTAACCGAACAGAACATCAGATAGTCAGCAACATAAACCAAAGCATGCCAAGGGCTTCAGTAATTTTGCCTTTGACTTGTGTCCCAAGTAAACTGCTCAGAACATTATTTTTCTTCTTCAAACACTTCAAATATCTTATGGGGTAAGGACTTTGCATTTGAATATTTTCAAATAAATAAGAGATCTAGAAATATGCACTGTTTTAATCTATACTGTTAATAACCTTTTTTTAGCCTATGAAAGAGATCAATGAAAAAAATAAAAATCACAAAAGATAGTAGATTTTCAAGAATCTTCTGTTTTAGACAATAATTGCTAATCCTTCTTATTTATTCACTCTCAGGATAATGTAGTCTAGAATATAAAATTTTTCTCATTTCACAGGCTGGAAGATTGAATTTCAAAGAAACAGATGTTGCCATCTCTAACATCAAACAACTACAAAAGTAGTGAATCCTGATTATATAAACAATTATTAAATCCTATGCTTGCCAAATTTTGGGCATCATGCTAAAGCAGGACTTCATAATCACACAGTGGATGCTTTGTTTTGTTTTGTTTTGTTTTTCCCAAGATTCCACCAGGGAGGTATTGTGGTAGAAGGAACTGTTGCACATAGACAGCCCAAGGCCACACAACTAGCAAGGAGTCAGAGATTTCAGCCTGAGCACTGTGTTATAATGCTACCTACTCCTTGAAGCTGCTCTGTGAACTGGAAGTGCTTTAGATCCATGGGCAAAGGTTTAGACTTGAGTTTTATGAGAATATTTTGGGAATGACTAATACCAGAGAAAAGATTGCTATTAAGATAAATGTCTAAGTATCTGTCATACAATTGGTATCTGTCCATATTCCTAGTGTGTCAGGGACATCACTAAATGTTGACTAGGGTATGTAAGGTTTGAGAGGGATCAAGAGCACCAGGAACCACTTCTGAAAGGAAGAAAGGTTTAAATCACAGAAAGAACACTGAGCTGCAGGCTATCTCTCCAGAGCAGAGAAAAAGCTGCCCGAGGAAGTCAGATCTTGGATTATAAGGGAGAAGTGAAACTGAAGCCCAGGAATTTGTCTCCTGGGCTCCCAGGTTGGGGGGAGGTCCCAAGTGGTCAAGTAGCTGTCAGCATAAGGGAAGGATGGTCCCTCCTGCCAGACAGAGACACAGCAGCAGGGGGTTTACAAGACAGGATTTATCTGTCACTCCTGTTGGGGTCTGGTGTCCATGTTGACAATTCTCTTGAAGCTCAACACACTGGTTCAGGAATTCTTTTCAGGGGAAACTGAAGTGGTGTGGTGATGTCATGGTTTGATCCAGGTTTCCCCTACAAACAAATGATTGTGTTCTGAAAGCTCCATCCCCAGCTGATGGCAGTTCAGAAATTAGAACCTCACTAGATCTGTGTTTTGGGGGCGGGTTTATGGGGTTTATAAGCCAGCTTCCCCTTGCCAGTGTTTGGCACACCTTCCTGACGCTGTTTGCAGTCCTGTTGCAGAAGTGATGTCCACCCCTCTGCTCATGCCATCGTTTTCCCTGCCAGGATGGAGTCTCCCCTCGAGTCCATAAGCTTAATAAACCCATTCCTCCACAGCTGCTTTTGCTTGGGTTCTTTCTGCGCAGCAGCTGGAACGCTGACTGCAACAGTGGACTCATTTTGGAGCCCGAATTTCGATCTAACAGGGTAGTGATACATCTTAATTAAGGGTATTACTGGTGAATATACCATATTTCCTATTATCCAGGCACTTGGAGTTTAACAGTTGTTATATGATATAACTAATATAAATTATCAATATAATTAAGGTACAGTGAACTTGCAATATGTATTATTTATTCAGTTGTTTTTAAATACTTATAAATTATAGTGGAAAGATTCAGAAAACAGAGATAATAGATGCCACTTAAAGAAATATAACTCTGTGAGGTAATAATCCTTTAACTATAACAAAGCTCATGCTTAGCGTACTATTGTTTTTGTTCTAACCCTATCTTGTAAGAGGGTACTGTCATTTGTGACACAGAATAACAAGATTTCTATTGTGTTAAAAGCTCACTCATTGTTTTATTTTGATCCGAATTTTATGTGAATAGTTCCAAGTTTAAAAAATAATCTTCATTTAGAAGTGGAACAAAGATGTATATGGCCATGTCCAGTTCTTTATAGGGTATTTGGAGATTTAAATACAGTTTCTGGCCCCCTCAGTCACTCATGATTGTGCAGAAAGTATACTTAGACTGAACCATCTCTCCATCTCCCCCCCACCAAAAAAGTTACTTTTTCTTAACAAATATCTATCATGAATTCATTAATCACTCTACCTTTTCCTGACAATATTGACATTTTTATGAATGGCATTTTCATATATTGAAGAACATAAAAAGAAGTTCACTTGAATGTACAAGTGACCCATCTTCAAAATAAAACACTGATCATTATAAAATCAAGTCAAATAGAAATAGCCTTTCTCCATGTTTTATTTTTTTATTTAAGCCACGTTTCTATTTAAAGACAAACCTGTGTGCTAATCATGTCTATTATTCTTTGGGTGTGAAATCTATCAGCTCGGTATGTGTACATGAAACATCCCCAGAGCAGAGTGCACTGTTTTGAACAGAGCAGAATGATTCTTTCTATAAATGCTTTCTCCTAACCTTGGCACTCATTTGGAAGAAGGAAATAAAAATACTATGTAGCTTATTTTCCTTTTCACAACTTGTTATTGATAACTTCCATAAACATAGACCATGTATCATGGTCATAATCTCCTCCCACCGCTCTTCCTCCTCCCCTACCCCTTTCTCCTGAATCCCCTCTTTAATTCCAACTTGTCTTACCTCTATAATGGTGCTATCATTTTTTTCTCCTGTTATGCAGTGTCAGCCACTGTAAGGTCATGTATTTCAATGCCACTTTGTGTCTTCCATGTGGCTTATTGTGCATCCCTTCTTGCCTTGCTGATTTCATAAACAGCAAGAATCTTGGGTAACAGAACTGATTTCCCATCAGAAGCCTACAGATCTTAGAATTTCATGTAACAATTCTGACCTGCAGACCATCTGGTTTCTTGTCATACTTGAGCTTTACTTTCATTATTGAATATGAGCCATTGAGCCCAATTCTGATAATGTTTCCCAGAAATGTTATTTGAGGGAATCAAGAGAGTGGCAAACACCAGCTTGTTGCTTTTTTAGGGTGGGAACAACAGTGGAACCTCATAGTAAGTGTGGCATTTTTTTTAAGCACCAGTCATTTCCCTAGAGAAACTCCTACTTATCCCCATCCAATAAGGATGTTTGACATACAGTAAAGCATTATGAGTTCTAAGGAACATGTAAATACAAGATAAGGGTAACAACAGTCCATAGAAACCAACTCTTTCTGTGGGAATCAGGGGCATTCATTACTGAGGATGTAACATCAGAGCAGTCAAGAAGGTCAAAGACATGTCAGGTAGCAAAACTATTATGCACATAGCACAGAAAGAAAGCATGAACGAGGTATATGTTCTCATGCTATGTATAGTTCTGTTGGGCAGAAGAGTTAGGAGGGACTGGATCATAAAGGATCTATTAGAACATGTGCTCAACCTTAGGGTTTTGACTCTGAGCTCTTTTACCTCTGACCCCACCAGTATCCTGATTGACAACAAATAAATATTGTTTTCCTCCCTCGCCCCCCCAAAAAAGAAAAAGAAATGTGGGGTTTAGGTAAGGTTATATGCAATACTGATAGCTTATTTTGAAACAAAGATGTGTTTCTGTTTTTGTTTTTGAAGGATAATTGTAGAAGTGGAATGACGGATAAACGGGTTGGATACAGCAAGAAGACAGCAAATAGCACAATTAGTCAGGAAGTGTACCAGCAATAGGCTAGTCCAGAGAGATTATGGCCATCGACCACAACAGTGCATAAATAGTAAGGATGGATCAGACAGCCCTCAAGGCAGGAGATTGTGATCAATAAATAGATCAGGATGGATCAGGAATCTAGAAAGACTCCCAGAATCTAGCTTAGATGAACAAATGGTAAAATCTTGATTAATTGAGTAGATTATAAAGTCACTAGTTAGAAGGGGGGGAGCAAGAAGCCTGAGTTTAAAACATCTCTAAGGCCCTTCCGTCAGTCACCTATGCATTCTTCACCTTAGGAAAGGTTGTGGAGGGAAGGCTTTAAATACAACTGAGTTGTTACCCAGTTAATTGATAAAGCTTTGAATATATTGAGATCTAGTAAAAGGTGAATTAGAAGAAATAAATATTTAAGAGTCCAAGCCCAATAACTAAGTAATTGACAGTAGAAGTACACAAAATTAATAAGTTAGCTGAAAAAGCATGTTTGGCTTTACTCTCTATTTGATACATTAGAGAAGAAAATATGAATACAGTATATTTTGTGAACCTCCCTGAGGGGAATGGTTATGGTCTGAACTGAGTGGCATTTCTGTGCCTGTAGAGAAAGATGAATCCAAAGGATAATATGAATGAGGAAAGGTTAGCGGTTTGCATTTGAATTGAAAGGGAGCTTTTGATGCTGCCTGGGAATGCTGTAAGCTATTGGCATTGCTGATGGTAATGAAAAGCTTAATGCTGAGTGTGACAGGGCGGCATTATGCTTCTTTCTTCCCTTGAAGGGATATACGTGAATCATTCTCCTACTGATGAGATGATTCCTCCTTGCTGGACATGTTTTACTCAGCTTTGATGAAGGGCCTTAATGTACTGCCATCACAAGAGAAAGTTAAAGGGTTACACATTAACCCAAGAGAGCAGTGAGCACTATCAGTGCTAAAACCCACTGATATGATTGGCTCTTTAATATCAGAATATTCGCATCTTTTTCCTCATCTCTCCTCTTTGTCTCTCTTTGTGTCTGTAGGAGGCACAAATTAGAATTGAGAAATAAATTAGAAGTGGAAGGACTAACTTTGGCTTTCTGCCACTTCGAAATAAATTCCCTTTAATTTACCCTGACTATCCTTGTTATTGTGTTAAATATAGACTAAATGGTTTAATATGGATTTATGTAATGAGTTCACAAATTGATTTTGCAGAGCGTGTTTGCTTTAGGAAATAAACTTCTGCTTACTATGGCAAGAATGGCATACCTCTATGTGAATTCATTCTGATAGGATGGATGAATATAATTTAAGAATAAAAAAGCTAACCTATGATCATTTCATCAGGACATTTTTAAAGTCTGTGACTCAAAACCAACAAGAAGCTCCAACTGTCACCTAGCAATAAAGAAAAAAAAAATGTCACCTAGCAGGAAAGCAGCTTTAGTGATATCTTATGTGAATGACTGGATAAACTATCAATCAAACACCCCCATGATATCTCTCTGTGAAACCTCTACTTCTCTTTCTCTTCTTATTCTAGAAACTTATGTGCACCTGATTTAAGCATTAATTGTTTGGTTTGGGCTGTAGGCAGCTAATTTGTGAAATAAAATCTCTTGCAAGTGTGAAGATGAGTCCAGAAATGCCCTTTATCCAGGCCGCTGACTTCCCTATCTCTAGTGGCCAAATTGGATATAATTGTAATTGGCTATGGGATGGCACTGACAGCATCAGCCAATCACCTTTGGAATGGCTAGGATTTGTAATTATAATGTCCTTTACCCTGATTTAAATTCAACAGTACCATCACATTACTCTTCCTTCTTTTGAAACATGGAAATTTTGGAGTGGGGTTTGTGATGGTTAAGAGACAGGGTTTATCTTCTTGAATAATACACTTTTTTCTCATATCCTGTCCAATGTCTCTAAGGCACCATAGACAGGGGAGGCCAGCGATCAAGAATGGTAATTTACAATCTCAGAGTGCTTAATCTAAAATCTGTCCTTGTCAAAGGAGAATTCATTGGTCTCCATGCAGCAGAGATTGGAATTTTATTTCAGCCTATATTTCAGTGGGGGATTTCAGTTGTATTCTTTAAACTATCCCATCTTTATCAATTTATGCAAAGTATAGGTCTTGTGGGTCTTTAATATCATTTTACTTTTAAAATACAAAATAATACTAAATCGTATTAATAGTCCAATCCACATCTGAAAACCTGTTACTTACCTTACAAGCATAACAACTTTAATTCTTATAGGATTATGACTGAATCTGTTTTTAATATTTATTATTTCTACTCATGATTAAAATTTAACTCTTCAAATATGTGCTTTGCCTGTCAGACTCATCTACTTTGACTGTAGCTATTCTATATTGTAAAATTATTCCACTTTCATAGACAATAGTACTTCCCTATTTAAAAATAAATGACAGTTGAGAAATATTATACTTCAGGGCAAGATGGAATGAGAGGGGCCAAAAATTATGATCAACATAAAAAGTGTTTGTGTTTATAACTGGTGTTTTAAAATATTTTTCCTAGGTAAGGTGTCACTCTAGCCCAGGCTGACCAGGAGCTTACTCTGTAGTCCCAGGATAGCCTCAAAGTCACAGTGATCCTTCTATCTCTGCTTTCTGAATCCTGAGATTAAAGGTGTGGACCACCACACCCAGTTTGATTTTTTTCTTCAAGCTATCATTATGTCATGGGCTCACAAACACATGAGATTGTGTTATCAAAATGCTCATAATGGGCATCTTGCTATTGTTCTGTTTTCCTGTCCTTGCTTTGAGAAGTCTTTAAAGATGCCACTCCTTAATAATTTACATGCAATTAGCATATTTTTATTTTCTTTTGATTCAAAAACACATGCTAACTTAACTATCTGGTTTTCTAGCTTGGAGTTATTTAAATCATAGTAACTGCCTTTCCTGTCTTGCTTCAATGACTTTTACCTCTTTCCTTCTCATTCTTTTATTTGTGTCTGTTTTTCTTCTTCCTCAAATTCTACATGTGCCTGGTTTGTGGGAGCATACTCACCTGTATAAACTGGGTCAATTCTTTCATTTATATTAGATAAAACCTACTATCATTTTTGACTTTCACTTTTGAATTTATTCCTAAGATATTATTGACAGAAATGAACAAGCAGCCATCATCATGATTACATATATTATTTATCATGTATTTTAACTTAATGTTCTGTTCATAAACCTCAATTCCTTCATGCTCTACAATTTTACCAAATTTGAATGAAAATTGATTTGCTAGAGATGACATACCAATGACAAGTGATGAGGCATATATAATGATCAGTATTTTATTACTGAAAGAGATATCAGGTATCCTGGTAGCTTTGGATAAACTTTTACTTCCAATATTTGAAATTTTTGCCCAATAAGGAAAGCATTGCTAAGGTGTAGTTTGGGTAACTATCCATGTGAATAAACATAGTAAAAAGTGTATGCTATGTAGCAAGCTGATTTTTTCCTTGTTTTCTAGAACTGCTAAGAATATTGAAACATATAAAGGTGATCAAACACCCTTTTGTTTTATTTTTCTTTAATTACTTTTTTTCATTTATTCTAGGAAAAATCAGCATTCCAAAAAGTGTACTATTGACTTAAATGTCTCATACATCAAAGGAAAGAATCTATGGATGCCACGTCTTCACATGCTCATACTTTAATTTTTTCAGCATATAAAATAAAATTTAAGTAATAAAAATACAAAGAACTTAGGATGATATACTTCTATTTTGAGAGCCTGTAAGGGACCTTACACATCACATATGCAAACAAACCTGACTCTATTTTGAGTTAGTCATGACCTGAATGTTCTCTACTATGTTTCTAGACTTGGAAGACTTCAAGGGAATAAAATCAATGGTAAAATCATGGTAGCAGAAAGCGTTGTCCTCAGCCATGTTCTGTTTGTGGCTTTAGCACCTGCCAAGCAGGATATGGTGGAGTTTGCTGTACCACTTTAGTCAGGTTCTAGCAATGTTACTAAGAATTTTCTTTCCTTCATGGAGCTACATTAAAGAGAACTTTCTATGACATTTGACAAGTAGACACATTGATTCAAGGCACATGTGGCTGCTTATCTTCAGGCTCACCTATTGGCACAGGACAGCAAGCTCCAGCCAATAACTCCTAGAGGGCTTTCCACTTCTGCTTTGGTTTCTCCAAACTTGGTGACAATGATGTGTTAGCAAGGTAGATCCTATTCTGTGAAGCAGTGCAGACTTAAGCTTATGCTTTCTTTCCCCATGCTCTGTCACCACCCTTCACCACTTTCTGTCCCCATTGTTAGCAATGATTTTGTCTGGATCAGATGTTTCCAGGTTCTTGGTGTTATTCAAAGAATTGAAATGGTGAATGTAAAGAGCACAGCCACAAGAAATTTCACTTAAAGTGACAATATGGGATAGACTTACAAGGAATAGCAGGATTGACCAAGGGTTGCTGTCCAGTGCTAGTACAGAGGCCCCTGAGACCTCAACAATAAAGGAGCCTTAATACCCACCATGACTCAGACAACTGAGTGGAAGAGGGGGAGGAAAGACTGTAAGAGCTATGGTGGAGGAGAATATCCAGAGTAACAACATACAAAGGGGGATGGAACCGGGTTGACTCCTAGGCGATCTATAACCTCCTACCCCACGGACTGACCCAGTTTGCCCAAGGAGGAGGATAACCAGCTGATTGGAGACAGGGAAGAGGGAAATTGGGGAACTGGGGATACCAACACATTATTTTCTCATTCAATGTATCTAATTATGGATAATAAAAAAATAAAAAAAAAAAGATTCAGGAGGAGTAGGACTTAATTTCTAAGAGTGGGATATGGGTGGTTTTTATTTTTTTGTTTGTTTGTTTTGTTTTTATTGGTAGAGTTAGGTCATGCAAACTTTTGTTCAGGGTACATGTCCTTTCCCACAGTGCATCTGATTTGAGTCATATGCAAGACCAGTCATGCATAGGCATAGGATGCTAAATAGGCTTTTCCATTGTGATCCTGTTTCTAAGACTAGATAAGCCCATTTTCTCTGGATCTAGTTAGTTGGCTAAGTTTGGAGAGGGATGTGTATGCAGTGAGATGCAGGGGAGACAAAAGCACTTTGTAAGGAGACAGGTTTGTGAGGAGCTCAAGCCAAGCACAATCCCAGCTTGCTAAATTATCCTTTGCTTTGTAGTCTCAATATGAATCCTGGATCAGGGATCAAACTGAGACACAACCTTATGTACAGTGTGAATCATCTGTTCCTACTACCTTGTAGCAAAAGATCCTCTAGTACCTCCTCTGATGCTCTGACCCAATCCTGATTGATAGTGAACACATAATAGTGGCAAGAACAGTAGCTAAGGAAGTCAGGAAGTATGTGAAATATTACAGAAGGAAAAAAATGATATTCTAATTTCTAAAACACACTCTGCCACCAATATATTTTAGAACTTAGAATTTTTGGACAACAAATGAGAATTTCTCATCATCTACTAGGGAGTTGAGATATAGCATGTTAGTCTAAACCTATAAGGTTCCTAGAATGAAATCAATAGAATACTTAACTAAAGGAAGGTTGAAAAAAGCAGCTATTGATAAAGGTATTCACAGTATTATGAAAACCAAAAACTAGAGAAAGTGTCAATGGTTTGTTGACAATAGAGTCATTATCTTTTATATCAGAGTTAGAATTTTGGGACCTACTCACAGAGCCTGACATACCCAAAGTATTTTATAAAGGGCCACCTGGACAAGAGTTGACTTGTATTGTAAACATGGAATCTCATGTCTTAGAAACTTTTGCAGAGAGGCAGGAAAACCCACCCCAGACTCACTCTTCACCCTCATTCAGATCCCAGTCAGTGATCAAAGCAGGCACACAAAAAAATAATAGATGGTCAAGGAAAGCTTATGGAATATGCTAGTAGATTAGTCTCTCAGGGTCAGTAGCCCCGGGGTAGTGAATGGTACAGAATACCATGGACATCTGCATGAAAAGGAACATGCACTCAACACTACATCTTAGTAATTCTCACACTTTGCTATGTTTATTTGAGATTTGAGAAAGGAAGATTTGTGAAGGAAATTGCAAATGCCCAGAGGATTTGTTACTTTTCTGATTGCTGTAACTAAATACCTGACAAAGCAGCTTAAAGGATGAAGGGCTTATATTGGTGTGTGGTTTCAGGGGATACAACCCATCATGAAGGAGAATGAACACAAGGAGTGTGTGACTAGGACCCTCGCCTTGTCAGATCTTAGCAGAAGAGAAAGCAGAGATGGGACTGGAAACAGTCAGGGTATAAACCTCAAATCCTAACCTCTAGAGATCTACCTATATGCTCCAGCTAAACCCCAAGTTCCAATGGTTCACTGTCTTCCCAAAACATTGCCACCAGCTTGGACGTGATCCTGCTTGGGGGAACATTTTACACCCAAGCCATAACACACAAATCCATACAGATGGATCCATACATAGTGCCCTTCCACCAAAGATGTCCCCATTCTAACCCTTCACAGTTCCATGCCATGTGGTAAAGAGGAACTGGGTTGCAGAGGATTGGTGATCAGTTGATCTTAATGCAGGGAGATTTCCAAGTGTGCACAATATAATCATAAACGTCTTTAAAAGTCAAAGAGGAAGGTAAAAAAATGATGTCATTTTTTGGCCCACGAAAGGACCAGCGAGCCAAAGAAATAGTGGAGGACGACACTGTTTTATGGGCTGGAAAAGGTGAGACATGGATTCAATTTTAGAGCTTGATTAAAGGAACAAAGCCCTCAAGTGTCTTATTTTAAGCAGTGAGAGAGCCATGCCAGACTGCCAGCTTCCAGAAATATAAAATAACAAACACACGCAATTTCAAGATGCTACATTTATAGTAATTTGATACAAGTTTCTTCAAATAATGTTGCCTCTGGAGTTTTATCACCTTAGATGAATCTTGTAAATGCTTTACGACATTGATCAAATTTGGTGTGTAATATTGAGGACTACAGTTGCTGATGCTTACTCTCAACAGCAAGAAAATCCCTACTAGATAGACAGCTTCAAACCTATCCCAGTTTCCAGCCCCTCAGCACATAGAGAACAGAATGGCCATCCCAGAGTAAACATGGGGCCAGGAAGCCATAAGGATTGTCCTGGGGTTCAGAAGATCAAAACCTTAATACTCCAGGGATTCATCTGTGAAGATCTTGCAAGGGTTACAGTAAAAATGTTTTGCAAAGATTTCATACTAATCAGAGTATATAGTAGAAGAAAAAATGTGCAGAGAGAACCCAATATAACCACGTTACGCTTTGATTCTGGAATGTCCCCCACAGACTCATGGATTGAGCACTTTCTCCCCAGTCTGTGCTGTTATTTTGGCTGTGGAACTCTTTTTAAAGTGGTGCCTGGCCTTTGAAAGTTCCAATGGCTTCTAGTTACAGCCCACTTCCTCTATTCCTGCTGTCCCACTAAGGGAGTTAGCCTCTGACACACACTCCTGCCCTGAGCTCCACCAAGTCTCCCCTGCTGTGGTAGACTGAAGCCTCTGAAGCCATGAGCCAAAGTAAAACAAGCTGTGTTTCTTATATTTACCCCCAGTAACCAGAGAAATAACTAATTATTTAGATGTGATCCTTTCATCCAAAATAATTAAGTACTTTACCCTATCCACATTAGTGAAGACTGGGGACTTTTTATTATCCTTTAAATATAAGAAGCTAGGGTAAACAATGAGAAATTCTCATTATAACCAACATGGTCAATAAGCTCACTAGTCACCACATCGCCTTAACAGATTTCTCTTAAAAATCCACACCATACTGTGTTGTTATGAGAGGTTTCTCAATTGATTAAATGTTAAATGCTCCCTGATCAGGAGTGGGTAAATCAGTAATCACAAGTTTCTTGGAGAACATCCTGGTTACATGGATGCACATTCCTTTCAGATAAAATGGGTGGTTGAACAACCACACAACAAAAACTGGCTACCTCTTGTGCAATTCATAACTCTCTACCCCAGGGACAAATCCAGTATGTGCACTGAGGAGGGTCCCCAGTGGGATGGGGATAGAGAGATGAGCAATGGGGGTACCATCACAAGATCTGCTCATACAATGTATCTAACTATCAATAATAAAGATATTTTTAAAATATAAATAAATAAAATAAATATAAAATGAAAAAAAAATGGGAGGCTGAAGCATCCTATGGAGGTGAGAAGGCACAATTATCACTACAGTCTCTTCCAAAACATCATTGTCTGATGCTGGTGCATTCTCACTATGGTGGCTTGAGTGAGCCAGCTTTTATTTTTTCATCTTGATTGCATTTCTCCTGAAATCTATAAGCCTGAAATAAACCCTTTTCTCCCATAAGCTGCTTCTGGTCAGGCATTTGTCCAGCAACAAGAAAGTAACTGTAACATCACAGACATTAGCAAATTATTCATTTATAGATATGGGTAACATTGCTCATCCTTCAAAAAACAATTTTCATAATACATAGAATCAATGATTTTAACAGAACCAAATGAGCACATTGTTTTCCACACAAAACCCACAGCTCCAAGACATGGTTTCTGAGCATGTTCTATTAAATTCCTGTTATCAACACTGAGAAAATTTATCAACACTGAGAAAATTTCTTCTAACAGTGATGATTTTCTATTATTTTGTCTGTTTTTTATTCAAAACTCTCAAGGGTCGTGCACTTTTCATTTTGAATATTAAAAATATACATTAATATTGATTCGATATACGTGTTAAATTTTTGATGTTGGAATATGTCTTTTTGTATTTTTATTTATTTGTAAGCAGCAAGAGATAGAGAAGAGAGAGAGAGGAGGGAGAGAGAGATAATTGTCTCCAGCCACTGCATATGAGCTACAGATGCATGTGCCACTTTGTGCATCTGGCTTTATGTAGGCACTGGGGAATCGAACCTCGGTCATTAGGCTCTGCAGGCAAGTGCCTTAACCACTGAGCAATCTCTCCAGCCCTGGATTATGTTTTAATAAGTGACTATAGAAGTGTTGGTGACTTGTAATAAATGAGACCAGATAGTCCTCATGATACTATGACTAATTTAGGTATTATGTTTTAAGGCAATTCTGTGTTGTCTTAATATATTTTGAACTAATTATTTCCCCACACATCCCTCTGTCCTCCTACCCCTTCTCTGAAAAATAGAAATGAAAATGGATGGATTTTGTTGGACAAGTTATTTTTCTTCCTACCTCCTATCTCACCAATGAGCCAAAACTCTTTTATAGCTAGTCTGTATGTGACTATTATGTCCAGAGACACTCTCACCTTTGTCGCTTTCTTCTCTATTTGCAAGTTCTATTTTATAAGTTCTCTTACATGATGAATAATATGATGTAGACCGGGTTACATTCATTACATGCACTAAGTTACAGAGAAGCTTACACTGTTTTTATGGTTCCCTCATATTGTAGCCTTTGTTATGATGCCTCTCTGGCCAATGAATTAGGCATTCACATTATATAACTATATTTAGTTACACATTTGGTTGGGCTGCCTATCTCAAATCGTTTGGTGCATAAAACAGTGAATCAATAATTGCATTTTCCCAATTTCCATAGTATAGTATATATCTGCTTTAATTCAACATCCTTCTGTAAGGTGGTCAGCCAATCAAGTATTTCATCAAAGCAATAATTCTTTTTCTTAACCTATGTCATGAACAGTGAAAATGAAGATTTCTTATCAGTTTCCAGTCCAAGTAACCTCTACGATTTGATCTTTGAGCATCTTTGACACCTTAAGCATCATGATTCCTTGAGCATTTCTGTCTCCTGTCTCCTTGCCAAGCCTCTCCCTTGAGCTTTATCTGATGTTCATATTCTGATACTCGTGGGCAACAAAGCTACTAAAGCTGGAGGGAAGATTTTTTATTAAAGCAATTATCTTTAATTTGCTCTCAATTTCACTTAGAATATTAAAATGTATTTTTCTCAAAAAGTGAGGAATATGAAAATATTCTTAATGGAACAATGTGTCTTTTTAGAGGAAGATAGGCATGTATATTTTTTTAGTCACCAATGGAATTCTAAATGCTAATTCATGAGGCTCTTACAATCTTTTACTGACTAATATTTGAAAATATTCTTTTGGTGTGCTGCGAGAGATTATCTAAATACTCAGACCTATGGAGGCATCATTGAAAGAGTTGTTGTTTTGATAAAGATATCATGCTTCTTGATATTATTTTGATTAGCTTGCTGTTACATCACACATTTGTCACCCTAAAATCCACCAGATATACAATATTTGCCAATACTCACAAAAGTTTGTTGGCCCTAGAAAATAATCAAGAGAGAATTGATTGAAGTTTATCTCAGCTCAGCGCATCTGAGCGTATGACAGGTTTTGAACTCTGACCTCAGAAAAGGAAGCTTTAGGCATGTTAACAGGCTAGATCAGCCAAATCCCATCTGTCTGATCTTATTAGGATACCTTCAGGATTTAGATTCTGACCTTCTGTAATTATTGACACCTATTTAATTTATCTTTTCATCCATAGACAAGCCTCGCACAGCTGCTAGGGCACATGTAAATACATCAGTGTGGCCAGCGCAGGCTGATTGGCATTCATGCTTGAGTGTCTTTTTTATTTTCTCCTTGGCTGCTGGGAGTAGCCCGAACAGCACAGAAACTAAAGAGCTTCATCTATTAGGCATGACAGATTTGTATTCAGCGGTAAACGCCTGACCTTGCTCAACTCTCTCATCCATTCCCATCATCCTCTCTGCAGATGAAAGAGTCTGCTTCACTCCTGCTTCCTGGCTGTTTCCTTGGCAACAATAATGGAGGCAGTCTGAGGGAATAACTGATAGAAGAATTTGTTGGTAGTTGGATTAAGGTGCCTTTTTTTCTAAAAAAAATATTTGCAGACTTATAAATAATAAGTTCTTGACATTGGACTTTCAAAATAATACCAATCAGAGACATAGTTATTTCTTTATTTACTTATTCCTTGTTGCAGTGATATTTACAATTTTGTCCCAGTATGTTAGTCTGTTCAGAAGATTTAAGCTCTTAGGATCCATTTGTATTTTAGTATGAAAACTTGTATGACTGTAGCTGTAGAATTCATGGATAAAAGATGCCATACAATGAGAATCTCCCATGTGGTAGGAAGATCTATGTTGTGTCTTGTATGCTGTGTTTCTCTTTTCTCTTTGGCAGGTAATGTGCTTTTTTAAAGAAATTTACCTGAAAAATCATTAGGCTCTACGTTTCGTTTTCTTCTAGCAGTCTTTCAGTTTATCTCCAATGCTCAGTATCTGAGAGATTCATCAGCATTCTTGTTTTGTGTTATTTTTTTGACAACATGACACAAGGTTGTCAGAAGACTCAGATCCCTGTGGAATTCTTAAACTTGCAGGAAATTTGTAACATCAACCGAAAGTAAGCTCATAAATTTTTCAGGGAAACTGTGATGGAATTATATAGAATTATTTCAGATGACTTAGGTGTTATTAAGAGTACACATGGCTGAGAGCTACAGCACAGAGAGTTCCAGCAGAGAGAACACGGGAGAGTGGAGGAAATGTGTTCTGCTCTGGACACCACCAGTAATTCTATCATTATCTATTAGTTTCTGCTTTAAACTCAAAGCCATTTTAAATGACTTCAAGTTATATATTTTGTCCCATTATTCTAATCTTATCTTTAGCCTCATAATTTACTGAAGCTACTTAATCTTTGAATATACTTAAGTGGGTCAAATAAATAAGGGCAGTAATGATGTAATAACATTCATGTACATAATCTTATCTAGACTCCGTAAATGAAAGCTTACCATCACTTGTGATTATGTGTTCATATTTCTAAAAATTATGAAATTAAAACTTGCTCCTATTTTAGGAATCAAAACTATGGTTGGTGACAGAATTTCAAGAAATTCATTTTCCAATTAAAATATTAGGTACTTACACTTCATATTAATGTAGATGAGAGCAGGCATTCTGCTTTGCAGACTTGTAGATTTATGTGAATTGTCCTGGAAGATACTCATTTAAGGGCATGTATTTAGACACAAAATAAAGTCTGAATGAGAGGCTCACCCTGGGTGTCATGTTAGAGTGTAGAGAGACCCATGGCCATCTTCTGCAAGGCATGCAAAGTGAACTGCTTGCTTCCCTGGGAGAATCTTTCGTCATTCATAGCTGAAGCAGCCTTCTTCGCTGACATAGGTGCCAGCGAAAGATTTTTAAACAGTGTCTTTCAGTTGCTCTAAGAAAATGAAATAAGAAAATGTTAGGTACTAATTGTTGTTATAACATATTGCTATCAATTTAGAAGTTTAAGCAACACATACTTGCCCTAAATTCTGGAGGACTGTGTCTTAATTCAGTCTAGCTGAGTTAAAATGTGTTCACGGCACCCTCTCCACATTGTACCCAATGTTTCTCCTCCTACTGCTTCCTCTCAAACAAACACTCTACATAGGCCTTACCTGATAATCCTGGACAATCCCCTCATTGTAAAATCCTTGATTCATCCACATCTATAATGTCCATGTAATTTAACACCTTTAGTATTTCTAAGGATTAAGAAGTACTTATTTAAAAAAAGGGTGGTGTGGAAGTATTAATCACTCTATCATCAATCTCAACAAACCTAAAATGTGTGCAGACTGGGCATCAATGAATGTGTTTAAAGCTAATAAACATAAATGATTACACAAGAAATATCCAAATAGAGGGCTCGAGGGATGGCTCAGCGGTTAAGGCACTTGCCTCCATTGCCTGGGGCCCTGGGTTCAATTCCCCAGTAACCACATAAGCCAGACCCACAAGGTGGTTGCCCTGGTTCTCTCTCTCTCTCTCTCTCTCTCTCTCTCTCTCTCTCTCTCTCTCTCTCTCTCTCTCTCTCTCTCTGCTTGAAAAGCAAATAAATAAAAAAAGAAAATAAGTTTATAGCTTAAACCTATATTAGAAAAAAAAGAAATATCCAAATAAAATATTATAACTAGAATGAGAATATTGACTATCAGAGAAATGTAACTTTCCATGAGGTATTCAGGAAGGATGTCACAGGCATCATGATCTCTGGTTGAGTAGAACACAGATTTCCCATTTGCAGTTGATTACCTTGTCTGTTGCATCTAGTTGGTGTTTCTTGTTTCCACAGTAAACCCCAAATGTAGACATAGAAGAGATAAAGGCAATGACATCTGGCAATTAAAATAATCAAAAGATACCTCCTTCTGATGTGTTCCAAGTCAACTCTAAACTTTTATCATACTAGATACCAATATGGAGATAAAAAATGAGAGAGGAGAGAAAGACAGAGAGAAGGGAAGAGAGAGAGAGAGAGAGAGAGAGAGAGAGAGGAGAGGAGAGGAGAGGAGAGGAGAGGAGAGGAGAGGAGAGGAAAAGAAATAGAAAGGTAGGATTAAGATGAAAGCCTAAGCAATTGTTTAAAACTCAGCTTTCAGTTTCCAATACGGCTGTTATGTTTGTCTGTGCCTGTGATATCATTACTATAATTACTATGCTAAAATATCACAGTCTCTTTAAAACGAACTAACACATATGAATATTTAGTTTGGCATATCCTATACAAAATATATTCTCAAAAGTTTGAAAAGCTGAATACTGTGATTACAAATCATATCAAGATAAAGAGAGAGAAAGGAGGATGGAAGAAAGGTAAAGCACAGAGGGGAATTTTGAGAGCATTTGAAGAAAAGCCAGAAGACAATGATGACAATGATTGAAGGAAGGAAAACCCCATGTAACAAAAACAAAATTGTTGTATCAGTAAGTAGATGCACTAATAAGTTACTTCTTTGGTTTAACTTTTATATCCAACAAGTTGAGGGTATAAATGGATGCACACATCTTCTGTATTTTATGGTCTCCATCTTAACAGCATCCACAGATATAAAGTTAGTGGGTTACTCATGTCGTAAGATAGAGCAGGCCATTCTCATTGTCAAGTGCACACAGACCTCCATTCCATTCACACTCCACTGTGTTCTTACCTATAGGATTTTTCTACATTGATCTTATTACATTGTAAATATTATGTTTCTTTCTACCATATACAAAGCATAATATCTTATTATAATTGTATTGAGATGTAAGGAGCTTTAGTGGTTTCAACGAGTTACAAAAACACTGATAAAATGTAGAAATTAGATTAAATCAAATATATTTAATGTTTGTGCACCTTTTAAGGCCTGAACTTACATTGTTCTCTGTTGTGGCACAGTAGCAGTCTGCTCTGACAGCCACAAGAAAACTCTGCAGACAGATGACTTAAACAACAAATACTGATTTTTATAACTGGGAGGATAGAATTCTCTGAGTTATATGCCATAAATTCAATTGCTTATACATACTCTATAAATAGTTTATAGACGGCCTTTTTCTCACTTTCTCTCTCTGTCTTTGAATGATTTTCCTTCTGTATCTATTTAAGAAAGGATGAAGATCGAGGTCGGAAGAGAATGAGGTTGAGGAGAACAGGGGATGAAGAGGGAGAATGCCAAGCTAACTAGAGAGTAGAAAACCACAGAAGTCTTAAGGATCACATGTTTAGTGTTTACTTACAGAATTTAGTAGTCTCTGAGTACTCATCTCTAACTTATTGCATGGTAAATAATCTAATTCTAATATTTAGCTTTCCTTAAAATTTTTCAATGAAATAAGCAAGGGGCCAATATGCCACCATCCTTTTACCTCTGGCTGCATACACACTGTCCACACAAAGCACATTTTGAGATTCATTCTTGGCAAAGTGTTTGGATACTATCCAGACTTAGTGGGGGATGAGATGCATCAATCCATCCCACAGGCTTTTCCTCTTTATCCCTGTCCCTGTGATTCACACTGGATTGGGTGATTGCTTTTGACATCTCTTATAGAAATGTGATTTGACTTTACAAGAAGATGCAACAGGGACAAAGAGATGAGAAACTTTACTGCCTTGAGGTTCACTCAAGAAGGCATCTTCTCATGGGTTATGATGTCCATGTGTTTGAACTTACTGCTGATTGTGAGCCCTGAATGTGAGCCTCCATGATAATGGCTACCTGGTTTCTGGGGATGACTTGGAAGGGCACACACACCTGTCTATGAATTTGGCAGCATGCTTAAGATGTCAAAGGAAGCAACGAGATAAACAAAACAAGAGGATGAATGGTAGCTAAATAAAAAATTGGCTGAAAAGAAGTCTGGGGGATGAATCCATGAGGTACAGCGGAGACAAAATGCAAAGGATAACTTGTCCTGAATCCCTCGATCTTCTTAAGGCTCATCAACAGCAGCCCTAACTCACAATATTACATGAGGCCTGCAAACATGGCCAACGTGATCTTTACCTTGGTCCTTCCCTGGACTGCTAGTCACATACCAGCATACTGGGAACAATAAGAACACAGAGGTATTGGTCCAAAAATATCTGATTTCCCCTTGGGCTCCTTACTCAAGAAAACGTGGAGAGCAAGTCACTTTTTTAAATATATATATTTATTGTCCATAATGAGTTACATTATTTAGTGGGCAGACAATGAGTTGTTATCCCCAATTCCCCAATGCCCCCCCCTTCCCATCCCAATCAGCTGGATATCCTCCTCGTCTGTGGGTAGTGTGTATCAGTCCCCGTGGCAGGGGACCATGGATAGCCTAGTACTCAGCCTGGTTCTCCTGGCCCAAGTGTGTTGTTTAGTGAGGGGTGTCATGCCTCTGGATAGTCTCCCCCACCATGGCTCTCACAATCTTTCCGCCCCTTCTTCTGCTCAGTTCCCTGAGTCATGGTGGGTATGTATTAAGGCTGCCTGTGAGCTTAGGGGTCTTTGTGTCGAAAATTGTTGGTTTCTGTCACCCTGGCTTATCTCGTGTTGATTGAATGGCTGTAGCTGTGGGTCCCTTGCTTGTCATACCCTGTGGGATTCCATATGGATTCTCCACCATATGGCTGTGGTGGCTCAGATGGTAGAATTAGATGGGCCACAGCTCTCTCGCTGCAAGTCACTTTTTACTGACACATTTGTAGTCCTTTGTTCCATGGCCATCCATTCTTAGGATGGGCATAAAATGCAGTCTTGATTCTGAGACAGTTTGTCTTTACTGGAAATGCCATCAAGGTCCTAGTGATTCTCTGGGACAAGTGGGCATGAAACTACCACTGGGCTATTTCCATAAGAGCGTTGACATTGATTTCTCTTCTCTTGGCATATAGAAATCCCAAGTGCCCCACTGACCTGTTCCCTGAGCCTGTAATTATTCCAGGAGCCAGAATGAAAAGGGCATATCTCTTCAGCTTTCAGGGAATGACAGACTCAGGATATAAGCAGACCCAGCATTAAGGCAAATCTCTCAGGAGAACCTAAAGTCTCCAAACCTTGATTTCTGCTTTTACATCAGTAGAGGCCAAGCTCATTAGCACCACAGGCTGTAGAAGAACTGGAATTTGAATGGGATTCTGAAATGGCTTTGTCATAAAGAAAAGTCCTAAAGCTCATGCTGGAAATCTTCACACACACACACACACACACACACACACACACACACACACACACACACACATATATATATATATATATATATATATATATATATATGGTATAATTATCTAACTTCTTTTCTTTAGAGTACTGCTATTTAGTGAGTGCTTTCTTACATCATTAAAAAAAATGTTCCTAATGTCCTTGACTGAGCAGGTGTTCATCAGAAATTTATAGCCATTTTTGGAGTGAAATGAGTGATTCTTCCATGTACTTTTATTAGCTTACCTGAGAGCTAGATATTTTTGCTTCTGTAAAATCCATTCCCAAACTCTGCATTATATTAAATATTCCTTTCTAATTTTCAAAAGCATGTATGGAGTTTAATACCCAAGCTGTATTTTTTGTGAGGGTGCTTTCATAATTGGTCAGTCTCTTTCAGTTGATTTTTAAGTTTATTCTGGCACAATGAAATCTAAACATCAGACTTTGTCTATTTTTCAGGAACTGCTCAATGCTACAGGCAAATGGGCACCAGCTAAATCCCTTAACTGCTAACTTCATAATAATGTCACTGTATACCTTAACCTATTTATTGTCCCTGAGTTTTAGATTCTTTTGTGGTCTGTCGGGTCTTTAAAATGGACTATTACTGAGTTATCTCCCATGAGCCTCTATGGCAACCCCCTTAAGAAATTCAAATCATAAGCATAAGTCTGGCTTTCTGCTCTATGCCTCCAAGTTATCTAAGTGTTTTGCAAATTGCCTGGATTATCCCATTTTATCTTACTACCCAAGGAGAAAATTAAATTTCACAGAGAATTGTGAAAAACATATAATATTTAGGGTTACTTAGGAATCGTTGGCTCACAGTTTTGTAAAATTGCTATTCATTCATTCACTCCATCCATCTGGTTATATAGTCATTCATTCTGTGTTTTCTTACTGAGCAATAAATAGTCTGGTAATAGCACCACGCTCAATTCTATGAGATACAAGAGAAAAGCAAGAGACAGATAACCTAAACAGCATTATAATCTGAATTATAGATCCAGGGACAACTTCAGTCAGTGAAAGATGGAACAGAATCTGTAGTTTATGATGGCAAAAACTTAAGGAGGTCACACAGGATTCAATTCAAAAACAGGATACATAGTAGTTCCAAAACAATGAACATCCAGTAAGATGTCCAAAACAGTATATTTTTTTTATTTGTTTAGGGTATATGCCTTTTTAAAAAAGCCCTCAATATACAAATTTGGTACAGTAGATTAGTGATGACTTTATGGACAATTATATGTAGCTAATTGTTGTGATAAGATGGTATTTCCATAAGTCACCTGTTTCCAGGTTTCTTCTGGAGTGGTTTAATAAAATGCATGGTTCTTCCAGGATTGTCCTTTCTTCTGCAGTTATCTACCTGCACACTCTTGGAAATGCATAAATTAAGAGAGATGTTACTTCTGTTAGTAATGGAGATGTGCAAGTGTTCCTGTTGCTCCAAAGCTTGGCTTGTTGTGGGCTTGTTGACGGAGTGCATGTCTCTAAAGGGTTCCTGTCACAGAGTATCCAGCCTCACATCTATAGTTGTCAGTCTGATGCGCCCTGTACCAGTAAAGGATGAATATATATATATATATATATATATGCATATATTCATTTATATATTATTAATTAATCAGATTCCAAACAGCACAGCACAGGCAGCATCCAACTTATACTAAAATACATGTGTTTGTAACACACAGGGTGTTTTTGAAGGAGCTGTAATTTTCTTCCTACTCTCATCAAAACTATGACAAGTTTATGCACATTACCTGGTAAGGTACTTGCCACTCACCAAGTCTGGTCTCCACCCACCTGCATATTGTGATTTATAAAGCCTTCTCTTACCCTGTGGAACAGGAGGCATTTTTTGTGGACCACAAGTTATTTTTTTTAATCAACTGCTTACAATTTCTTGTCTCACACCCTTGCTTTCTGCAAGCTTTCCTATATGAAAGAGGTATTCTTGTATGACCAACTTTGGAACAATGGGTCTGATTCCATTCAGAACATTTGTGAGCACTTCTTGAAGCATTTTGTTCATTCATGACCAGGTATTGCTTCTCTGAGGTAACATATTTATGTTTATGAGAAACTTTCTGCCTCTTGATAATTCATGTTCAGGATTATAGACAGGTCTGGAGATTAAAATAGAGGTGGTGATGAAAAAGATTAATTTTCTGTTTTTGTTATTCTTGAAATGTTTAATGTAGGCTTCTATTTTTTTTTCATTACTATATTTTATCTTATCTTCCTTGTCTTGTTTATATTAATCTCACTCTTCTCTTTGCTTCTTATCTGGTTGAATTTTTCTCCTTACTATCATCAAGTGGATAATCACTGGAGGATTAATGTATCAGAACAAAAGAAATTAACTTGAATACAAGTGTAAAACTCCAAGTAATTTTCAGAGACTTGAGAACTCTAAATTTATAGCATTGGGTTTTGTTTCTTTCTTTAATATTGTTCCAGTTTTGAAATATAAGGCACCGGAAATGACACACACAGTAGAGAGGGAAAAAGAGAGAATGAGAGAGAGAGAGAGAGAGAGAGAGAGAGAGAGAGAGAGAGAGAGAGAGAGAGATGCAACTCAGAGAATTCTCACATAATTCCCTGGTGTTGAGAAACAGAATATTACTAGTGCCCTAAGGAATTCCCTCAACACTTTCCTAATCTCTTGGCCTTTTTCCCAACAAAGGAAAACTCTGTTAAGTATCATACTGAAGCCATTACATTCATTTAGTCTGTGCTTTCCTAAGAAAATGTTCCTAGACACACATCACAGTTTCAATGGGAGCATCATACCTAGTCAGTCACCTTTGTTGTTTAGTTAGTGTTGGCTGATTTACTTCTATTTTGTGTTCTGTGGTCTCACGGTTCTGTTTTACTTATTTGCTCTATCAATGATGGGTATTGTGAATGCTTGTCACTTGTAGCTGTTATGCTGGGATAAGCATATTTTGACATGTATCTCCTGGGTAGCAAACACATCCTTTACTCTCAGGCATCTCCATAGGTGTGGACTGAGCATTACCTGCCCCTGAAGCTATGTCAACCTCGGTTCCAGAGCAGTTAAATCAATTTATATTCTCACTTAGCGTTTATGGGGGCTGCCTTCTCTCTCCATCCTCATCAACTGTTTCAGTCATTGACTTTATGGGTAAGTACTGTATCTGCTGTAGTTTGGAACTGAAATGTATCTGAGTTGAAAGCCCGGTCCTCAGCTGTTACTGCCGTTAGTACATGAATGGATGTAACAGTAATAGCTCCCAAATGAACTGATATTTTGAATGGCTACATGGGCTATCAGAGTCTTTCCTAGGGGTGGCCCTTGAAGTGTGTGTCCTGGGTCAGCACATTTCTTCACTGTGCTTCTTGATCCCCATGAGGTGAGAAGACTTACTGTACCACGCCCCTTCCTCCATGACATTCTGCCTCACTACAAGCCCAGAAAAAAGGAAGGAGGGGGAAGTGGTCACCACTGAAACTTCTGGAGCCGTAAGCAAAATAAATATTCCCCCCTTTATTTTTTTTCCAGATATTTCATTGCAGTGACAAGAATTTGGCTAATACACTAAGTGTGGTGATAATTTGTATGTCTTTAATGATTGATAAAGTGTATCAGATTTTATTTTATATTTACTGACAATTTGAGTATCTTCTTTGGTGCATATTTAGATCCATTGTATGTTTTTATGCCGATCAATTGTCTCTGTGTGCTGAATCTATTGATCAGTTTTGGGTGATAGTATTGAATGAAGTAAATTACCCATTAATTCACTATTCTAATATTTTACAGAGTATATAATTTGCTCATCATTGGAACTATTGCGTAAATAAGAGTTCAAAAATCTAGAATTTATTAAACAATCTTTGTTGTCTCTAAATGGTGCTTAAAATATTTGGAATGGTTATCTTTCCAATCTTGCATTATATTTATGCTGGACTTTATGCTCTTCTCTTCCTCTGTATTTCTCTCTCTCTCTCTCTCTCTCTCTCTCTCTCTCTCTCTCTCTCTCTCTCTCTCTCTCTCTCTCTCTCTCATTTTTAACCTTGTTTCACTTGCTGGATCTTCTTATAAAATAATGGTTCTTGATATTAAGTAATATTTCCCTCAAGAAGAGAGTTGGCAAATTGTACTGAGTTTTGATGGTCACATTTGAGAGAGTGGCACCTGTATACAGAGACTTTTCATGGTACAAACAACACCGAGTTCACAGATAACCTTACACAACAAAGAAATTTTGACTCCAAACATACATCGTGCCAGCAGTATGTGATTCCTATGCAGTTTCTAGAGGAAAGACACTGTCTTTTTGCTGGAATAACAAAGTAAAAGTATATAACTTTTATGTAATGATTTTGATACATCTTAAAACCTCTAAGCATTTAGTAGGTGGTGCTTAAAATTTTTTACACTTATACTTTGCTTAGAAAATTTATCATGTGCCAGACATCTTATTTGGAACCCCCCCCCCAAAAAAAAATACCACCCGACAATAAAATACGTTTATGGAAGCAGCAGCTCAGGGCTCAGGAAATGCTAATGCTTTTCCAAAAGGCTTCTCAGTATATGACGATCCCTTCAGCAGAGACTGAGATACTCAAAAGTAGAACTTTGACTCCAGTTCTGGCTGATGTTTACTTACTGGGTACACACACACATATTTGCATATATGTAAATGTTTATTGTAGTATGTGTGAGTATATGAGCTATGCACAATTGGGAAGATGTACTGTGTCTCTCCCCAACACTCATACTCAGACTGTGAGCACAAATCCTTACTCCCCAGGGCTCCCTAAGTAATAGCTTCCTGAAGGTCTCTCTTTCCTCAATGGAAATTGCATGTCACATAGGATCATGTCCCTCTGCCTCTTTTGTTCATTGTCTTCATAATTCTCCCTTTTTTCTTAAACACTCAAATGCCTTCAAGCTGACTCATTTTAAAATGTGGTTGGTTAATTTTTCTAATGATGCTCACTGGGAACATGATTGAGTCGGCCATCACAGGAGGCAGAACTCTAGGATTACTTGTTTATGAAATCATCAAATTGCTCCTAGATAATACTTTAAGAAAAATCACCATTTTAAATTCTGAGAACCCTTGCTTCTAGGAGACAGTGTAAAATTAGGCTATATTTTTAAAATGTTGGTATATTTGACAATATTTCCTTCTTAATTGTATTTTCCTTTAACTTGCATATTCATAAGTCAGAGGACATACAATGCAAATACAGAAAAGACAAGGAGCTAAGTGTACAATCTGTAAGTGTTACTGATTTGGAGAACAATGGAGTCCCTCTGGGCTGCAAATGGACTTAGCTTAGGGACCAGTCCATCATACACTCATTGGTCATTTTATTCTTAAAGCCAGTGGCTGTCAGGCTATTGTCTTATGACTCACAAAGTATTGGCAAGTGCACAGGCATAGAAGGGTGGGTTAAGAGATGTATTTTTAGGTAAAGGAGAAAATAAGCAGAAAAGCTTCCAATCTGGGAGGGGTCTTGAGTGGGGAACCACAAGGCAACTTGGATCAAGTTTTCTTAAAACCTTGGAGATGTAAATTAGGCATTCAGCAAGGGTGAGACTTATTGGCCAAATCCAAATGTAAGTAAAAGACTTGTCTGTTTGATGAGTCTGAGGGGAGAACGCTGATTCAGAAAGAGCCCACGTGTGGGGAAAACCTGCAAAAATTCAAAAGGAAGAACCAGAAAACTAATTCTGAATGTTACCTTGAGTTAGATTGGAGTTGCCTTCTGGTCTTGTTATGACAAGTCACCATCTCTGATGTTTTTCTCCTGTGTCTCTAGCTACCTAAGGAAGAAGACTACCCTCATCCTAATCTCCATCACCAGCTAGGAAAAGCATAATTTGTTGATTAGGAAGTAACTCAGGAATACAGTGAGTTGCCTTGTAACTCCAAGATTTTCCACCTGAGTTAGCAAGTCCTCACCAATTGTCACAATCAACATTGTCTATAGGTAGGTGTGTTAACAGATCACAGAGCCTGTGTTGGCATTTTCTTCACCCTGTGCTCTGCAGAAACCTGGGAAGGGAACTGTTTCTCTCAGAAGAAAGTTGGTGGTGAAGGGAAATGAGACAATCCAGTCATGAGCAAGGTTTTAATTTTGGAGATGCCCTATAAGATGAGGTAGACATGATGGATTTTTATTAATTTTTCCAGGTATAAGAGTAAGATTTAAACCAGCCAGCTAAGTGTAAATCTAAGGAAGCTGTAGATAGCTTTGGCTTGCCTTGCTTGCAATGTACTTAAATTGTAAGAACTCAGAACATTGTCCCCTCTGGTCTCACTGCTTTTCTCATAAGCAATGCTTTTGCATTCTGACGCTGTTCGTTGACCTTTATTTCCACAATGCAAAAGTGTGTTGCTTTCAAATAAGAGGAAGTCTTATCATGGTGTTTAGATCCTTGATCTTAATTCGGAGCACTGATACTAACAGAATAAGTATGTGTCCATTTTCTAAATTCCCTTTGCAGACATGTGACCCCACTGGAATTAACTGAGTAACTGCATATGCATTAGAATAACACAGGATAATAAATGCAAGAAAAACAATGAGAAAATGGAAATTCAGCCAGCACCAGTCACTCTAAACATTTTAGTTGTTTTGTAATTTGCAGCTTCAATTTCTGAAAAATTCTTCTAAATGATCCATCTTCTTACTGATTTACCAGGAAATAAAAGCTTCATAAAGGGTAGGGGAAGGGGAAAAGCCCCTATTTTCATCCTGACCTGAACATTGGTTTGAACATTGGTTTGAATAGGTGATGGAGGTTGTTTGCACTGTTACTTTTGACCCATACAGAGTGACTATAAAGCTTTTAGGGGAAAAAATCCCATAAATAACTAAACTTTGTCTATATCTAGGAGATGTCATATGAAAAGTATGTTTGAAATATTATGGGACATAAAGTTACCACTAAGTGTGGTGAAGGAAACTATTTGTGTTTGTACATATAACTCATTTTCCTATAGTGCTCAACTTTTTGGTTTAGTATTAAAATATCCACAATGGACATTTAGTGCATCTTTACTAATTCATTTATTCACTCTCTTATTAAATTCTTTAACACTCTCTGAACAAAGTTGTGTTCTATGCTGAAGAAAATAAATTTTACTCACATAGTAAATGACAGTTTGACCCCAGGTAGGTCCAGGTTATCCTCAAAACACAATGCTGTGTCAAGTATTGGTAGCTATATGGTAACTAGCCCTGGGTATCTGGACAGGGGAACGGGTTAATGAGGATAATTCATAAGCATTGAGACATCAGCTATTCTTAAAGAGGTTGCATAATCCTTGAAGTCATGGGAATAAAATGGTTCTATTCCCTTAAGACACTCCATGAAAGGATTTCTGGTGGATCCTGTCTGTACTCAAAAGATTGCTGTGCAGAGAAAATAGACTAAGGGCACAGATACGGTGCCTCACTGCTGCTGGACACCTTCTGTTCAGTTCTCAGTGTCTAATTCTATAATCACTGTGGAGGTCAGTTGTCACTCCTACTGACATTTCAAAATCAAACTTACAATATTGGTTTACGTTTTTAAAAATCACCTAAAAATCATCTCTTCTCTTGGATTCTGCTCATGACTGATTCATGGGATCAATAGCATTCAAAGCCAGTATCACAAGAAGTTTTCTTTTAATGGCGTTTCCAAAGCTCTACTGATTCAAAAAAATCCCATTAAGATGTATTTTAAAAATTAAACTGAACACAACACATTATACATTCTTGAGTGCTTATTTGAAAACAATGTAAAGAGAAGGTTAAAGACTTGATGTATATTTTATTGTTTTTTAAAATATTTATATGGAATGAAAATTCCGTGAGTGAAAATATTTTATTCAGAGGCAGCTCAGTAAGTAAGCTACAGAATATGGATGGTTCATGTGTACATAGATATAATTCATTAACTCTTTCAATACTAACATGGAACTAGAATAATATAATGATGAATATGATTTATAAACCTTATATATGCACTCATTCCGTTTTCTTTTAGAGATCTCATAGGCTTATGCCTGTATAATGATTTTATTAGCCCTGATCTATTTTTCATTTAAATAAGATCTTTCTACTCTTTTCACTTTATTTATTTTCCATTATTAATAAGTAAAAATCACAAACCCTAGACCCTGTTATTCCTTAGTTACATGGAATTGAAAATTGACCTTAGATGAATACAAATCATAATTGAAAAATATTGGGATGTAGAATTTATCTACAATTAGAAAAAAAAGCCTTCATTTAAAAAAATCATCAACAAAGGAATAATGACAGGCCCATTATCCTGCAAGTCTTATGCAGGTAATGACAGTTCCTATGAGGTCATGAATGCAAAGTTCCTGTCATGTCCAGGAGACAGTGTTCCACAGAACTCTTCTCCATCCTTTCACTCTTACATTTCTTCCATTCTTTTTCCATTGCATGTCCTGAGCCCTGGAGTGTCCAGTGATCTAGGCGTCTCAGTGCTGAGCATTCCATAGCTATGTACTTTCTGCACATTGACATGCTTTAAGTCCACTTGTTTTTTTTTAAGTCACCACCTTGTACGTAAAGAAGCTTCTCTACCCAAAGGTGATTGCAGCACTATCTTTTCTGTGTGGTAAAAATACTCACATTTAGTGAGAAATATAACCATTTATACATATAACATAACCATTTATACAACATTTATACATATACTTATACATATGTATATTTATACAACATAACCATTTAGACAAACAAAAGTGTTAGTAGCCCTTCAAGAGCCTAAAACCTCCTCAGCCAACATTTCACTTAGAAATAGTTGATACATTTCTTGTCTAAACAGGATTCTAATAAATTCCACTTGTAAAACTGACTTAATCTAAGACTAGTGTTGCGGTCAGCTTTCTTGTTGCTGCTCAAAAAGAACCCAAACAAAAGTGTCTTGTAGAGGAATGGGTTTATTTGGCTTACGGACTCAAGGGGAGACTCCATCCTGGCAGGGAAAACGATGGCATGAGCAGAGGGCTGGACATCACCTCTGCCACAGCACTGCAAAGCGGCAGGAAGGTGTGCCAAACACTGGCAAGGGGAAGCTGGCTTATAACCCCATAAGCCTGCCCCCAACAACACAGCTTCATCGAGGTCGTAAAACCCAAACTGCCATCAGCTGAGGATCGATCTATCAGAACACATTCAATTGTTTGTGGGGGACACCTGGATCAAACCATGACAACTAGATTATCTATGCTGTTGTTATTGTCTTTGTTTTATTTTTTGTTAAGTAACAACTTTGCATGAACAAATCAAGTATTGGAATCATCACTTCCCTCCTCCCTGTCCCCACTGTCCCCTTTCCACAGAGTGCCATCCTCACTGAAATTTCTGGTATTCACCATGGATTTGTGGGAGCAGAAGTCCTTCATTGTTGGTCGAGGGGGGCAATGACTCTGGATATTCTCTCTTCCTTAGCTCTTTCCACCCCCTCTTCTACAATCCCTTAGCTGTGGTAGATATGTTTAAAGTCTACTATAGTGTTGAGCTTTGAAGAGCTTCTGCATTTCTGCTTTGGTGCATTTTGAGTATCCTCAGTGTCTGTCGCCATCACCCTGGCACATGTTGTCAGGCTCGCTGTAGAAGTAACACTCTTTCTCATCTTGCCAATCCCTCTGTGGTTGCACTGTGTCCTACCTGACATGTGAGGGGTGGTTCATCTCTTGCCAAGGAGTCAGCTATCATTTTTTTGGTTTGTTGGTAGAATATGGTTGTCCTCAGTTCTCACTGCCTTCTGGAAAAGAAGATTCTTCAATGGAGATTGAGATCAGCATAGGTTAAATGGGACAACCATTGTTAATTTGGAGACATTTTGATGACTATAGCCTCTGTTTTGGCCAAAGATAGTGGGAGCTTCTCCCTGGAGTCTAGGTTCTCAGTGTCCTTAGGTTGCTGACTTGAAGCCTGGTTCCAGCTATGGTTTCTTTTCCACTGTGTTAATCTCTTAGCCGATCAGAAAGCCATTGGTTGTTCACCAAGGCTGGGCCACTATTGCACAGGTGTGTACATCTTGTCATGCTGGTTACTGTCATAGAGCAGTGTCCCCTGCTTGCTTCCAACATTGTTGACCAATTTCCCCTAGCATCTCCTGCAGTGCATTCTAGCAATATAAGGGCTAACCATCTGGGAACTGGCTTCCTTTCTCAATGTTATGTGTCAGCAGCACGTGATATCTTCAGCAATAGATGGGTAATCAAGTGCTTTGACAGAAGCTTGTCTTGTTTTGGGGATCTCGTAAGTCTCCCCAATTAACAGCTCAATGTGGGTAGTATCAGATTCCTGGCCATGTTACCAGATGACACACTCAAGAGCCTACATGAGGATGAACATGATAACCAAACTAGAGTGGACATGAAAATATATAATGCATCAATCCCCACAAACCCTACAGCGTGGCAGAGATTCAAACCTCACAGTTACAACTTTAAGTACTAATGGACTTAACTCACCCATCAAAAGACACAAGTTAAAAGGGTGGATTAGAAAAATGGGCCCTTCAATCTGCCGCCTTCAAGAGACCCACCTCTCCATCAAAAAAAGATGCTTCATTGGATTCTGTCACTTTTGTACATATTCTTGTTTGTCAGTTTTCTTTCAATATGAGTAAATACCAGAGATGAATAATTTTAAGGAAAAAGATGTTCATGTTTTTTTTTTTTGTGTGTGTGTTCTATGGGTCTACCTGTCTCTAAATCCTGTCATTTCACCACATGTCACCACACTAGACAGTTGTGTAGGTTGTAAGAATTCAAACTTAGATCCTCATGTCTGCCAAGCCATCCTCAAACCCATTTTTTTCTCATCTTTAAGTTTTCAATCATGGTGGTTTGCTTAGTCCTTATGCACTGGGGCTTTTAGTGAGGCTGAGTTCATGATGGAGAATAATGGTGGAGTTAAGATCATGGTGGTCAGAATGCAAAGAAGAAAAGGATGGGGTCCTGACAGTCCTTGGAGGGCATTCCTTTAATGACTTAAGCTTGATCTCACCTAATTTTTCTATCACCTACTGTCACAGTGCAGGCTGATGGCAAACCCTTTAAAGTTAAAGGACCTTTGAAGACATGTAAGGTCCAAACTAAAGTGTTTCTTAGACAACTCTTGATACTGATGTATTTGATTGTGTCTTTGCTAGATTAAGCTCATATTCTCTCTGCTACTGAATTTTCTGAAGCTTTTATTTTCTTTAAATTTCAAACACAACAGTGCTTTTTTTCTTCTCTTGAAAGATTAAATTGCAGTCCTAGAGATTATAAATTATTAAAGAATAAATAAAGATCAAATAGCACTATTGAAAGTAGACCCTCATGACCCTTTATTTTCATTGCTGGTGGGTAATATTTTTGTGTGCAAATAATACCCTAACAAATAGTCACTGAAGACTCCAGAGAGTAACTTTTTATATTATCATGACAGTGCTTTCTTTGTAAATTCTACCCATTTTTATTTCCCAATATCTTCTCACCCACCCTTTGGTGACTTAAGGGTTAGGGTTATGAGACAATTATTTTGAAATAGCTGGACATTGCTTCTTTAGCAAGTGCTTTAGATTTGGGAGAAATGGGGCTGGGTCAGGCACTCACCAGAGAATCAGAACTTGTGTATGCCAAGTCAAAATCACAATAAAAAGTAAATCTGTGCATGAAGCAAATTCAAAAGGTATGTCTTTTCTACCTTAACATTTTGTGATTTCTGGTTTCTGTGTTTAAATTCTTTTGTGACATGCTATAGTCGGTTTTGGTGTTGAGCTTTTGGAAAAGTAGAAGCTACAGTTTGTAAAATGTCAGGCAATAGACAGGTCATATACCAAGCCAGTAGGCAACCGGAGACTCAGAGAATGAATTTTCCAGCAAACTGGAGGGGTGGGTTATTTACATGCAGATCAGCCACACTGGACTGAATTGTTCCCACATAGACAGGCTCAGGACTTCAAATCACTTTGAAAAGAACAGAACTCTAGTTTTGCTGGCATCCTCTGGCCTTGATTACATTTATGGTTGGATTCACAAATTTATAAAAAAAAATAACCCAGTTCATTTATTTAGGGCCAAGTGGAATACAGATGAAGAAATTTTTATTCATTTGATGAAAGAAATAGGTCCAAATGCAATTATTATTTGAACACTGTGAGGAATTACTGCTGCCATCATTGTCAGGGCACGAGCTCTGTCCTCCAACTTGCAAGCTACGCTCCTGCTGAAAATGGACTCTTCAGTCTTACTTCGGGAAGGTATTTGCACATGCAGGCTGTCATTATTTAAAACATACTTGATGTTCATTAGCTAACTAGTGATTTAGAGAAAATAGCCTTTAGAAAAGAAAAAGGGAAAATCACATTTGTGGATTATTGAGTGTTATTACAAATTAATCATTTTCCCTTGGCTTGATAAACTGGCTCACAATTGCAAAAAAAAAAAAAAAAAAGATGGTGGTTTTCTGAAATGTTGAATATGAATGAAAGCCCTCTCTTGTTAGCAGTGTATGGGGTTGAAATAAGGATTAGTAAACACAGTAAAAATAAAAGGCAACATTTACAATGATAGCTAAAATATTTTCACATAGACTTGAAAATATAGTATTCTAAAAAACAGTTTTTATGTGTCACCCATTTTCACAACAAATTGTTGTTATTTTTGATGGTGGTGGTTATGGTGTGTGTGTGTGTGTGTGTGTGTGTGTGTGTGTGTGTGTGTGTGTGTGTGTTAGCTACCTTCTTTTACTGGGATAAAATATCTGAAAAAAATGCTTAAGAAAGGAAGGATTTATCTGAGCTTAAATTCCAGGTTACAGTCAGTTTTAGCAGGGAGTTCATGACAGCAGAAACTCCAAGTCAAGCTGGTCATGTTTAGCCCATAGTGAGGAATCAGAGGGTGATGAGAATGTTGCTCAGGCAGGTCTTTCCTTTTGATCCACTTCAGTGCCTGGGCCCATGGAATGGCATCACCCACTGTCAAGGTGTGTTGTCCTGCCTCAGTTAACTTAATCAAGACAATCTCTCAGAAACATGAATGCCTAGAGACTAACCTAATTTAGGAAATTTCTCACAAGTGATTCAATATCCAGTGAAATTGACAATCAATATAAATCATCCAAACTGTGTATGTGCATGCGTGTGTGTGTGTGTGTGTGTGTGTGTATTTATTGGTGGGAGAAGAGTGGGTAGGTTAGGAGGTGATACAGACCTAATTTACTGATACAACTACAAGATTGCTCTCAGGGTCTTAGTTTGAAATGGAGCCATTGAATCTCACTAATGAACTGAGGTCATTATATTATATAATTATATGTTATAATTATATAATTATATATTATATACAATATATAGTTATATTGATATAATTTCAATAGCAGTTATAAAAACTATATGCACTATATAGTTTATGAGATTGTCATAACTAAAGTGTCATTTGAATTATGAAACAGTTAAGGTAGCACTCTATTGCCTGTGGTAAGGGCATTGCAAGGATAGCATGATATTTTTAAAAAAGAATAAAATTAAATAACTGTTTTGTACATAAAAATCAGTATTCTTTGATAATAAAACTCCTAGAATTCCCATTCACTTAATGTGCACATTCAGTTCTTTCATATTAAAATAAACTTGGAATTGAAACAGAAATTGTTTTATACTTGCTAAGACATCATTAGAGGTGTCTTAATGAGAGGATTAAAATCTTTCTTTGTGAGAATTATTTTTACTACACCTCATCCTGTGCTCACAGATGTTACTAATGCATTTAGTTATTCATTTATTTGTTAGAAATCTCAAGAATATAAAATGTCAGTCTGTTATGAGATGTAGAAAAAATGGAACAGGTATAAACTCTGTTGCAGTCAGCTTTCTAGTTGCTGCGCAAAAAGAACCCAAACAAAAGTGGCTTGTAGAGGAATGGGTTTATCAACTAGAAAGCTGACTGCAACAAACTCTTACTCCAGAAGAAAAAAACACTACAGAGTTGAAGATTAGCTAATGAAACTTTTGTCATCATCTGATTCTGTCAGATCATATGATGTAAGATGAAGCTGTAGTTACAGAGCATACAGGGTCTTAACCTTGTTCAGTGACTTTGTCTGGTGGGTTGTAACATTGCATCTGTCTGATCTAGAATATGTGGGTTTTCTCTAATGTACTGTGCACACCCTCCATTATCCATGCTTGAATTTCTCACGTCATCATAGAAGTAATTCTGGGTTTTGATTTAGATATTATTAAAAATGATTTATAGCAAAGAAGGTTGCTTGATATCCTGTTCAACATCATATGCTTCTACTTTGTTCTTTGCAAAAAATTAATCTTGGTCTCTACTTCAATTTCAATTTAAGATTTCTCACCTTTTCTTGATTTATAATATATATTGGTAACCTTTCTCAAATACTACACATTTATCTCACCCATTTCCCTAATTCTTTGTCTATACCAAAAGGGCAGATCCCCCATATTAAGTTAGTTTTGAGAAAGTAAAATAAATTTTCTTTTTCTCTTGTGACCTGGATAGTTTGGCTTTTCAACCAGCTCATCAGTGAACTTTTAAATAACGAAATTCATATTGAGTTATTTTTTAGATGGGAAGTTATAATCAATGAAAATCCAGTAAAATGCAAATATAAATCCTTCAAATGTCAAAAGGAAATATCTGAGCCAAGCTTTGGAATACTAAACATCTTATGATATTTTTCTAAATCTAAAATGTCCAACTTTCATTAAAATTTGCTTATATGAGATAATTTAATATATTTCTAAATCAAGAGTTATTTAAGCTGGATTGCATTAGTAAAAATTACCTGCGCAGTATATGTCCCTAAGTTTACTTGCACTTTAAAAAATTGCTAATATTCAATGATTATTGACCCACAAAAGTAGTAGTTCCAGTTTTTTCAAACTGAAACTAACCTATCAAGCTCTATTAAAGTCGAGTAGGCTAGCACAGAAAGGAGCTTCAGGATCAAATTCTATTTTCGTTATGGCGACTCCAAATTATCTTGCATCACCCTTTGGGTGTTGCTGGTCTCCTTGCAGGTGAACCAAGGTTCAACTTGTGCTGATGTTTCAAACTTGATGCTCCTTAACCAGCTTAGATGAAGTCAGCTCTTAGAGAGTAAGTCCCATTAGGGCTTGAATTAAATGTCTTCAAAACCAACCACATTTTTTTTTTCAACCAAAGAATCCCTCCACTACCAAAGTTACTGTTTCTATATGTCAGATTGGAAGTATTGTAGACTCTTCAGACCACATTATCTAGCTTGTATTTTCTCTATTCTGTAATTTCAAGGGAGGGTTAAATGCAGTCATAGAAATAATGTTAGTCAATATATACGCTTTTGTTCGTTCAAAATATTTTATGGATACCGAACTAAGAACTTTATATAATTGGCACATACCATAAGTATATTTTGTCTTTTAAGAGTTTTCTCAATTATATATGTAAAGTCCTTTCTATATCATGGGTCACATACAAAAAAAAGAGGCTAGATAGATTTGGTTTACAGGCTATAACAAAGTAATTTTAGCTTTTAAGCATCTCCAACATAGATAATCAACCTTTTTCATAAATACCTGTGCTGAGTGGAAAATGATTATTACACAACTCACCACATTACAAGTGTCATGTCTGAGTTATTATGAAATTTAATGATAATGTACAATATATTTTAATTAAGCAAAAGGAAAAAAGTCCCAATAACATTGTGATGAAATAATTAGCAATTTTTCCTCATAAACAATTTCATGATCAAATTTCTTATTACTTAAAGTGTAATGTATGCATTTTATTGTACTTGTTAAATATTTTTATTTATTTGCAAAAATCGATATATAGAGAGAAGAGAGAAACATAGACATATAGAACAGGCTTGCCAGGGCCTCCAGCCACTGCAAATAAACTCCATTTGCATGGGCCACTGTACATATGGCTTTAATTGGATACTGAGGAGTTGTTGAAACCCAGTTATTAGGTTTTGTAGGCAAGCAAACTGCTGAGCAATCCCTCAAGCTCATGTATGGGCTTGAGCCCATGTATACACTTCCTTTCTCATAAGCACTGAATCATTTGTCTTTTCTAGAATTTGCATAAACTTATAACTAAAATATTAGAATATTACAATGTAATATTTTTGTACATTTGAAATGTACAAAAGTACATTTGAGTGCTCTTGGCTTTTCTCCAATTTAGGATATTTAGGTTGCTTTCTTTCGTTGTAACTTATGGGGATCACTTTTGTGAATTACTGTTAAATTTCCAAAGTTTATATGTATTCCTTTGGGTAGATTTCCAGAAATGGGATCTAAATGCATAATCATCATAATTGCTGGATTTTTCTAGAGTGTCACAGCTCTTGAATCACGGGAGTGATTTATGTTAAGTTGGCCATACATCCATCGTCATGGTTCTTTTTTTTTTCTGTTTTAATTTTTTTTAATTTTAATTTTTTTATTGTCCATAATGAGTTACAACATTTAGTGGGCAAACAATGAGTTGTTATCCCCAATTCCCCACTGCCCTCCCCTCCCCCCTCCACTGGATAACCTCCTCCATGGGTCGTCTGGATCAGTCCTTGTGACAGGGGACCATGGATAGACTAGTATTCAGCCAGGTTCTCCTGTCCGTACCTCTGGATAGTCTCCCCCACCACGGCTCTCACAATCTTTCTGCCCCCTCTTCCGCATAGTTCCCTGACTTGTGGTGGATGAGTAATAAGTTTGCTTTCTTGAGTTAATAGAATAACATGCATTAGGTTGTCCATATGTCACAATGTGCTATAATACACTATAAGGCTTTTCTCTCATTTAAGCCTCACAATAATGCTATGAAATGAGCATATTATCCATGTGTATAGAAGGAGTACTATGATGAGTATTAATACAGTTCAGATTAAGACTTAGCTCTATCTGATCCATAGCCCATATAGAGGCATTTCATTTCACACACATACTAGAATATTATTTTAATTTTTTTCTGCCTTAGATGAAATCCACCTCACTCTTTAAATCTTATTTTTATGTTAAATCATCCATGAGTGCTGCTTCAGCCCCAGTGAGGCGTAATCTATTTGTCATTCCCGTGTGCTCCCATCTACTGGGAATAAGGGCATCTCGTAGTGCATTATTTTTGGCATCTTGAAGTAGCTACTTCTGTATTGTGCTCTTGAATTATCATGAAGATTTGCACAAGCTCAGAAGCCAAGGCTACCTAATGAATATCGGTATAATGGGTCAAGGTCGGTTTATGGAGGCTTGAGACGGCTAGCACAAACCTGTTATCTCTGGTACATGAAATCCAGTGACTGGATCTTATCCTAGCATTATTACCTGTATTCTCGTTTTGCTACTTTTCTTCCATCTAACTGCTTTCCTGTGACAATACCATTTCCATTTGCTTAGCATCCTAACACAGCTTCCTCATCTGCAGAAAGCATGAACAGAGCAAATCTTCCTCTGTGTCTACTTAGTCTGGAAGTGAGCTCAGTGACTCTTGTGGAAATTAAAGCCATAGCATACCAAAAAGATTACAAGGATATTTCTCATTAAAATATGTTGAAACAATGGCAGTTCTTCTACTCAGTTCCCTGAGTCATGGTGGGTGAGTTTTAAGTCTGCTTTATTGTTAAGATCTTAAGTGTCTCTGGAATTCTGCTTTGGGTTGTGTTGGGTGTTGTTGGTGTCTGTCTCCATTGACCTTTCATGGGTTATCTGACTTGCTGTGGTGATTGGTCTCCTGTTTGTCTCACCACTTTCTCATAAGCACCATGGTGGGGGAGAATATCCAGAGACATCCCACACCTCAGCAATAACGTACAAAGGGGGAAGAGAAAAAGAAAAATTGTCTACCTCTGGTGCAGTTCATAACCCCCTAACCTATGGACAGATCCAGTATGAGCACCGAGGAAGGACCCCAGTGGGTAGGGGACAGAGAGGAGGGAAACGGGGTAACCTTCACAAGAGTTGCTCATGCAATGTATATACTTACTCATACTATTCATTTAAAAAATAATGGCAGTTCTGATCTGAATCATAACAGATATGGGAAGGTACCTCATTCTATTCTATACATTCTATTCTTTTATTCAATTCATTTTTTAATGTTTTGTTATATTCTATCTATTTTGCTGTACTGCAGATTGAAAACAGGAACTCATTGATGCTGGGCAAGTATTCCTATGCCCTTGGAGTCAGCCACATGCATTTCAATGCTTGTATTCTAATCCTGCAAGTCTACACAGTGAAGAATGTCAATACTCACTGTTCTTGCCAATCTTCCATTTTCTTCTTCTTGGTACCTTCCAGCCCTCATCGACTTGACACTGTAGAACTTTCTGTATGCTTCTAGGCCTTCGCACAGTAGGGCTCTTCTTACCCTAGGAGGACTACTTAGAAAGCCTTTTATCTCTTTTATAGTGTGGATCATTTTGTTTTGTCTCTAGCCTCTTTACCCCATGCATCTTGGATAGAATGAGATTGACAACAATAGATTTTGTTCAAATAATATGGAAATGGAATAATATATAGCTGAATTAGAAACGTTAGTGACAAAACATTACTCTAAAACATCCCAATCCCAAATGCATTCACTACCCTGAAATTTGTGTGAATTGATTTTTTTTCAGATATGTTAACACGGAACTAATCATCCTATAGATCAGCATTATTTCAGTAATCACTCGTCCCTTCAAGTCTTAGATATTTCTAAGCAAAAACTTCAGCAAATTGATTTTATACAATCCTATGTCTCTAGAAATTGTGAATTTAGAAAATATATCAGAAATCTTTTCATCTTTTGTTATATGTCTTGTTTGTATAATATGGGAAATCCTTTATATAAAATATTATTCATTTCCCTCAATTAGCATGTAAAAACTTGTGTTTATAGAGTTAAAATGCATTTTGAATATAGAATTAATCTTAAAACAATTTTATTTTTAATGGGCACAGTTTTTCTGTTAACATATATTAGGCAATTTATAATTAGATTAATCATCAGTTTAAGAAAATTTTATAGTGTCATTTGTTGCAATATTTAAGAATCTCTCTTGCATGATACTCAAAATTTATATGTGCACTCATGAGAAAGCCATATAATGCAATGTTCTTCTGTGTTCTGCCTACCTTTGTGCTTAGCAAAAATGTTTGGGTTTATAAGGAAATCATGTAATAATGCTTTGTTAATAAGCACAGTAATGATTATGACTAATGAGTATGGGAATGCTATTATTGAATAAAGCCACAGGCCACTTTGTGTCTTACTGGTAAATTATTTAAAATCTTGCCTACTAATTATATACTTAAGTCTGCATCTCTACATGTTAAAACTTATAATCACATTTTCTAATCAGTACCAAGTTTTGCTTTTCAGTTGGTGGGGAGGAAAATGTTGATAATAGAAAGTATATCTCATAGAATGCTAAAAGAGACATTATATTAAAATTAATAGATGTTTGTTTGGGGCAAGTGTTGTTACTCCAGGGCAAGAATTATTGAGGAAAATTTAAAATTACATTGAAGCAAGGCCATGGTAATTAATGAATTGTTACTCTGCTACATTTTGTAGAAAGAATTAAGACAGGAAAAACACTTTATCATCAAGGAAACAAAATATGAATTACATATTTAACACTTCATTAAATATGTAGATTGCTGTGAAATCTGGCAAGAATGTTAAGTATGATCAAATACCATAAAGCCATCAGCCCCACACATTCATTTGTTTCATATATGATAAAACTACAAAATGGGAAAAAGGCAAAAACACAAAATAAGTTACTCTTGAAAACTAGACCTGAAAAACAAAAGCAAATTATTAAGAATATATATTTCCAATGGTAAATTGGGGGCCATGTTCACCACTCTTAAATGCAAAACACTATTCTAATTAAAGGTATGTTAAACTCTGAGCTTTAACAATAAACATTGAGAAACATTGTAGCACATGCCATAGAGACTGTCATTGACCACGTGATTATTGCATCTTTGACTCATGTAGGAGTTTCTTCTATTTCTTTTTTCCTTGCTTTTACTTCCTTTCTGTCTTCTCTCCCTTCCTTTTATGTCTTTCTTTTTTGTTCATTTGTCTTTTTTTTAGACAGGTTTCTGTAGTTTGCTCAGTCTGGCCTTCAACATCTGAGGCTTCCGAAGTCAGCATTCTGAGGGTTGGGAGTACAGCTGTGTATCACCACACCTGGACACAGTGTATCATTCTTTCTATTCACTTTCCGTTCAGATTCTCAGCACTTAGATTACTCCTATTTGATTTCAGGTGCATTAAATAAATTTCCATTTGTATTCACTTGATTTAACATTATTACTCAGTAGTATTTTATATATTACATGCATAAGTCTAGTTTTAATTTTTATACTGTCAAGTTTTTAATTTTTACTCTTTTGTCCAAATGCAATGTAACAGATAAGATTACCTGAGAATTTAATAGTGCAGATAATATTAGCTAAGTATCCAATAGTTCCTTAATCCTGTGGTTGTTTTACATATATATTTTTATAATCATAAAAGTAAATAAAGGCTTAATATAAAACAAAACTTTTTTGAAGAGTTGAGTAACTTGTCAGATCCTTAAAATATCGGATTAAACCTAACACTTGTAGTCCTATAAATTTCACCATGTGCCCAGTGATACTATAAAGGAGATGTCAGTTTTTATTGTATGCCCGTAGGGGCCACTTAGTGATGAACAAGACCCTGCACAAATAGAGTATTGAGCAAAACACCATAATTTAGAGATTTCCTTGTGAATTTCTCATATAAACTAGATTAAGAAGGATCCAATCATTTCCTCTCTAATTGTTTTACTCCATTGTACCCTGAGCTTTGGGCAGCTGATCACGTGGTCTCAAGCTCTCAGTTTCAAGATGAGTCACATAAAATGAGATCTAAGGGATTCATGAAGCTGAAGGCTCCTGGTCTGAACTGCTTTCACCTCTTCAGAGCCCTAATATTTAGCATGGATTTTATTGAAAGAGATGAAGAAATAGAATTAAAAGCATCTGAAAATATTTTCTTCAAAATAAACTTTCCTTTTCTTCTTTCAGCATATGGTGTGGGATGACTCTGGAATCTCAAAAGATAAGCTTAAAATAAGAAAATAATTAGTAATTCATAAGCACTACTTCTCTTACAGTTGCATTTCTTCTTGCTGGTAAGAAACTATCATTTTGATAGAGAATTTAACATTTCATTAAGATATATACTTTTTTCAGCTGGCTCTTCCACGTGTTTATAAAGTGACTAGTCTAGAAAAACTTTATCTTGGAAAACCTGTAGTAATATGATTGGCCATATTCGCTTTGTTCTGCCATTAGGTCATTAGAAGAGATGTCAGCTACCAGCATTGATTCAGGCTTTAATTAAATTGCACTATAGCATGACCTTAGACTGGAATGTCGCAGGATTTCTCAAGCGATAACATGATGGTTATTGTAAAGGCAGAAAGTAGGAAGGAAAAATCTCTTGAAATCAGTTATGTAAAAGCCCTCTTCTTGATATTTGTAACATTTAGCAAACACCAGTTCATTCTGCACATAAGCCCTTCTAAAGTGATTTTAACAGCTTTATCTTGTTTTACTGTGTGCCTCTTTACCAACCAAATGTCCCTGTCTTTGGTATCCACTCATTTTCTACAACAAAAAAAAATATTTTTTGTATGTGTGCTGTTTGGTTAAGACATTGAGCATTCCTCAATAGCATACTGCATCTGCTCTAGTTTGTGTTACACTATGGAAAAGGTGTCCAGCACGGTCATGCTAACCGCACCACTGGGCACATCTTACCTGGCTGGTTGGTTATATAGTTCTCTGCTGATTCAAACTGCTGGTGACTTTTATCCCTCAGCAGCCTGCATAGTAAGTTCCCACACTATGGCAGCTAGCCAGCAAGGAGGAGAATTCCAGCTCAAGTTTCGCTTGATTTCTTTTTTTAAAAAACATTTTATTTATTTATTTGAGAGAGAGAGAGAAAGAGAGAGAGAGAAAGAGAGAAACAGAGAGAATAGGAGCTCCATGGCTTCCAGCCACTGCATATGAATTCCAGATGCATATGTCCTCATGTGCACTGGAGAATCAAACTTGTTTCCTTCTGCATTGCAGGCAAATGCCTTAACTGCTAAGCCATTTCTTCAGCCCAGTTTCGCTTGATTTCTCAGTGTCCTGCTACAGAACTTTGCAGTGTGTTCAGCAACAGTGTCTTACCTTGTAGTCCAGGTGTGGAACCAAGCACTTTGGAAATAGCCTGTATTGTGTTTAAAGCCTCAAGGGCCTCGCTTACCAAAAACTCAGTGTGAGGTATTCTGTTTGTGGCTCTGGGATTTTCCTATAACAACCTATAGCTTCTTGGAGTAGCATTATTCACCCATGTGGGTACTTCCCAAACTAATTTTTAATTATGTATTTCCATTAGCTAGCAAGGATCTAGATATTCATATGGCTTCTTCATACATCTACAGTTTTTGTTAATCCTTACACCACCTCAGTATCCCACTTAAACCTCATAGATGCACATCACACACACATATCACTTCTAATTGACACAAGTACTATAAAATATATAATTTTGTGGGAGAGTGTTGGGAGACTATATGAATAATATATTAAAAATATTGGAAGAATATGAAAGAAGTATCTGGTAAAGGTTTTCTGGAGAATTAATCTTTGAGTTGAGATCTGAGTGAGGCCCAGAAGGTCAATGACTGAAATAGGGGACAGAGATGAGTGAGGTACTGGCAATCAATGGTGGAAAAAAAATCACAGATAAAGACCGAGGCAGGGAAAAGACAGGACTATCAGCACTGAAAATGACAGAAATCTGGATTTATGAGCAGGGTGTGACATGAAGGGAATCTGAGAGGTAAAAAGTCTGTTATCCAAGGCCTTGAAACTTCTTCCAAGGAACTGGTAAAAATTCTCATTAAAATCTGACCTCATTACACACACACACACACACACACACACACACACACACACACACACACGAGAGAGAGAGAGAGAGAGAGAGAGAGAGAGAGAGAGAGAGAGAGAGAGAGAGAGAGTTGTAGTTTTTATATCCATGTCACTCCCTTCACTGGGAAAAAGACAAGAGAACCTGTATGTGTAACATGAAATTTTCTTTCTGCTTTGCCCACCCTTTTGTTGTTTTTTTTTCTGAGATTGTTTATTATGGAGCATTTTGCCTTCACACGGTCTGATAATAAAGTCACAGCCATTCTGCCACCACCTTCTGTAAATGTCTCTGCTTCATTCTCCCCATCGCTCTCTGGCCCCCTCCTTGCCGGCTAGATTGCTTTCCAAGACAACTTTCAGTCTTCCTTCCTCAGCTGTCCTCCCAGCACGGAAACAGGAGAGGGCCCTTTTCTCCAGCTTTTCTGGAGTTCCCTTCCACCTCAGCATCCAGTCCTTTGGTAGATGTCATTAGGTCCACAGTGGCCTGATGGCCCCTGGCTCGCTTTTCTTTCTGGATGATAGAAGCATCAGGAGGTACATGGGGAACAAACCAGACGACCAGTCCTCGCTGACTTACACTTCCAATAGGGCCACAGGTTTCTGTTCTTTGTCCTCCACACCCGTGTTTCTTCAATAATTCACAGAATAAATTGGCTCTCAGCTAGCTTCCTCCATGCCTTCGATTTTTATTGAATTTCTGTAATGACACTTTCTCCTTCCTAAGCAGGGTAGATTTCCTTTTAAATGCTACTCATCGCCATGTGTGTTGACAGTGCCGTATGACCTAGGGAATACTCACTGACAAGTGCTTGGAAAAATAAGAGAAAACTTAGTCAGAACCAGGAGACAGACAGCAGCTCTGTGAGGTCAGCAAACAGTGCTCAATGAGGTGAGAATTAGAACAATTCCCCTGACTTGCAGGATAACAGGTCAATAATCAATACAGGGCAAAGTTGACGATGGTGGTAATAAGAGTAAACGTGCTGTGAGTCAACGCATGCTTAATCATTTCCATTTTTTAGAAAACCTTAAACTTTATTATTTACTAGGTGCTAAATCTTCAGAACGTCACTAGTTTTTTTTTTTTCCCAAATTAAGTGAACAATTAAAACCAGACTTAACCAAATAAAGCCATAATTTATAGAAACCTAATATTTTCACAGAAGCATTCTCAAGTGAAGCATAGAGAATATTCAGAATAGTCAATGGCAAGTAGGTTTGTAATGCTTTTATATTCATAATAAACCTTGACAGTCTTTGTGAGTCTTCAATAAATAGCTTGTTAATTATACATTTTTTTCCTAAGGCACAGGGAAGAAATTGAAATTATCTCTTGCTTTTTGAAATCTGTAAAATTCTTAACATACCACAATGAGTTATTTGCTGTGTGTGTTAAGACAGTAAAGTTCTTTCTTGTTCAGAGAGATACTTTTTTTTTGGTTATTGTTGGTTTTATTGGTGTTGTTTTTCTTTTCAAGGCTCACATATTCAAGTGAGGTTCTCACAGATCTGGGGGATCATCTTTATCTTCATTTGCAATCTTAAGATTTTTTTTTAATTTTTAAAAAATATTTTTATTTATTTGAAAAGGAGAGAGACTGATGAGAGGAGGAGTCTGGGTGCTCTAGGGCTTCTTGCCATTAATAATGAACTCCAGATGCAAGATGTATGTTCCATATGAAGCATGTGCCTTTATGTGGGGACTGGGGAATCTGCAGGCATTGTAAACAAATGTCTTTAACTACTGAACCATCGTCTCAGCTAAGCTGTCTTGAGTATTTTTCTTCAAAGCACTTAAAGTGTCCTGAATCTTTAAGCAAGTTTTCATTCATTAACATTTTATCTTCTCACTGTTTAAGTACACCTAGAAATATTTTAGAGGAAGAACCTGAAATAATCCTGGGAAGTAATCTTGTCATTGGTAAATATTAATTTGCCAGTCTGTCAAATATGCTTGGCTTGTACTGAACTAATACTTAAAGGATGTTGCCATTTAGTTTCACTATTCTGTTTTCAAATTAACACTTCTTTTCTGAATAGAAAGATCTGTCAATTAATATGGATGCAGGTAACTCAATTAAATAATTCTCAAAAGGCCTTTTAAGCCCAAATACTCATTAAACAGTAGCGTGACTCATATAACTCATACCCTGTACATATGACATGTGTTCTGTTTCTTTGAAAAGTTTCTCCATAGGACGCCCTCACCAAATCTTATTTCTTAAAACTATATTCTAATTTTTTTAATGTTTTTTTTTCTAGCAACCTTCTCTTTATTGCTAATTATTCTTACAGTTCTATTTGTTAAGTTGGATGTTTCTGTATAATTCACCACTCTGAATTTTCCAGGCAAAATTATTATACCCAACAAATGATTAAGAGGTAGAAGCTCTCTTGATGCTATGTTACTTTCATTGACAGCAAATAGGTTCCTGAGGCACTGAGAAGTTTATCTAAAACCATTCCAACTCAGCAGAACCCCAAAGTGCAAATACTCCTCATCCTGTCGAACTTAACATTAAAATTTTCAGGCATGGGTACATCAAATACAATAGGGAATGGATTCCATTTTTTTATTTGTGAAGTTGAATGAATCAAATGTCATCAACTAGCAGGGAGCTTATGCTGTAGTAGAAAGACAGACACCAGATAAATAACTTCAGATAGGAAGGATTTAAAATTATGAGATATTTTCTTAACCTATGAAAAAGATACGTCACCTATCAAGGTGCTGTTTAAGGAAGGAGATATAAAGAGACATAAGTGGGAAGTGCCAGCTAACCAGATAATAGGGCTTAGGCAGAGATTAGTATGTCTGAACCCAAAATAACTAGTGCTTCTAACATGAGCTCCATACATTCTGGGAGCTTTAAAGTTTATAATTCTTGAATGTGGTTCTTTATGCATGGCTCCTTGTAGATTGATCATTTCCTTAATTTTAACTGTGGAGAACTATATGTACTTAGACTATTTCAGAAAGGAACAAGACTTTTCTACTACATGGTAACTCTCCTTAGTAAATTGCCTGACTAGACTAAAACAGCCTTGTAGATTTTGCAAGTTTTCTAAGATTGAAAATATTTTCCATTTATTTTATCACTGAAATTGGGTTGCTCACAGTGACAGATATGAAAGAGCTGTGTCGAACGGTTATTATTTTTACAAGTCTTATATAAGCAAATGAAGCAGCTGGAGTGAAACATAGATTTGGGGGAAAATACATATATTATGGGTTGCCCACTGATTTCCTCATTAATCTGACTTTGCCTCTTGTTTGTTCTAGTAAAACTAAAAAAAGAAACGACATCTCTCAGAAAGGTACTCATTTTGGAGTCCACATTCTCAGCTGTCTGTTTTCATGCAATGCTGGCCTCGCACCCCACCTCTCAGAGAGGTGCTCCCTTTGGAGTTCATGTTCTCTGTTGACTCCGTTTTCATGCAACACAGCCTCATCCAGATGCTCAGGTCAAGGGACAGCATGAGTTTGAAAGAAACTGCTGTGGCATTTCAGTTGACAGACATATTTCTGACATGTGGAAATCACTGGGAAGAAAAATACAAATGACAGCTCAAATTGAGGATCATGCCATCTCCTCTGGAATTACTTATTCAGATACCAGTATTTTTTAAAATATTTTTACTTATTTCTTTGAAAGAAGAGAGAAATATAGAGGGAATGAGAGAGGGAATGAGGCACACTAGGGCCTCTACCTTCAGCAAATGAATTCCAGAAGAATGCAATGCCCTGTGCGTCTGGCCCACATGAGTCCTCAGAATCAAATCCAGGTCACTGGGCTCTGGAGGCAAGAGCCTTAACTGCTGAGCCATCTCTCCAGCCCTAGATACCAATGTTTTATGCCAGTTATAACTCAGGTTATTTTTTTTTCTAACAAAAGAGAAATGAGCACTTGGAAGCTTCCCAGGAGCCAATGCCTGGCATCTCTTTAACATGGACACAGCTTAAGGATCAGCCTTAGTTATGTGTTTTTTTTTTCCCTTATGTGTTTTGGAAGAGTTTACCTGGATAAGTGACATTCCAGAGAGCTTGAAACTTGGCTTCTGTGGTTGGCAGTCACAAAGCCTTTCATATGCAGCTTGATTTTCTTACCTTCTGTCTAAATAGATACCATATTTACAAGCACTTTGTTTACCTTGGTCCTCCCCATTAAACTGGGTTCACAGTGATTCCAGGTTTTCCTCAGTCTACTGCAGCCCTGGAATCCCATCTTCAGACAAATACTATGAAGGGATAACCACTCTGACCTCTAGGCTCTCTTCACCACTTAAAAATTGTGATTTTTTACTTTGCAACACATAGATGTACTTCCAATTGGAAGAAATGAAAAGCATCATTGAGCCAGTGAGACACACACACACACACACACACACACACACGCACGCACGCACACACACACACACACAGAGAGAGAGAGAGAGAGAGAGAGAGAGAGAGAGAGAGAGAGAGAGAGAGAGAGAGAGAGAGAGGAGAGAGAGAGAGAATATGAGTGTACCAGGGCCTCTTGCCCCTGCACACTAACTTAATGTACCTGAACCACTTTAGGTATTTGGTTTACATGGGCAATGGAAGGCAGGCAAACCACTGAGCAATCTCTCCAGCCCTCCTGTAAGTTTAATTGATAGTTATTTTGATATTTTTTCATGTATAGACAATACAGAAGAGACATTTAGCATAGATAGAAAGTGAACAAACAAACAGATGAATTTGGCATTAAAGTACTTTTTTCTTTCTAATTGTTTTTAATGAGCCATAATTTTTTGTTCATTTCTTGCATTTGAAGTACTTTTCACTGACCTCCTTGCCCAGATGTTCTTCATAGTGTTCCTTAATGATTGACAGCTGCTATCCACTGCTTTGCAGGGTTTCCACTGTCCAAGAGTTTTGCAGAGACCTACCCATTCCCCTAGGTAGCCTTGGTGCTCAGCGCAAAGGGCCTCTGCCAACTTCGCATAAGTTGGCTCATCACGACAGGAGGCAAGCACCCAAAAATGGCCTTGGTGCTGCCCTAAGGCTTTGGTGGCCTCATGGAGGATTCCACATGGTAGGCATCATGGATGAGGGCTGTCTTCAACACCTCTCAAAGCCAAGTTCACATCCATCACCTCCAGCTTCAGTGCCTTCCTGGACCTTGGCAGAGGGTTTATGGGTGATGCCAAATCTTGAAAGCACCGATCCTCTGCCCTCAGCAAACTGATGGATGATGACAATGCTGAGAATTTTTTTTTCATTTTCCCATCCTTGCAGGCACCCTATCTGAATGGCATTAGTGACATCTGTGACATCTGTGATGATTAATGTTTGGCTTTACAATTTCTAGGGAGAATGTTAATATCAAGTGTTCACAATGAACCACAATACTTGCGGTTGAGTTTGCATTTTGTTTTCTTTGGCTCTTATAATTATAGTAACTTTTAAACCAATTTCATTTTTATTAAAAAATGTAGAAGCGTATCTTCATATCTGTAAACTAGCAATGAAAAGGGAAGAAACAGAAGCAGGAAGAGTGTAAAAAAATCATGATTTTCTTTGAGGAAGATGACCTTTCTCTCTGAATAATCACTTTCAAAATTTCAGTTCTATCTCCTAATATTTGCTTCTGTACTTCTATGCAATATTTATGTATAGATATACTTCAGTTATTATATGTTATTTATAATTATTATGCATTCAATTTTTATTCTTCTACCCTGCTCACATTCTCTTTTCCATATTATTTTTTCTTTAATTGTGGCATAATTAAAATGCATTAAAATTCATATACTAACCTATTTATATCTTTACTTTTTGGTTTTGGACAACTAACAACATCTTTTCAAATAAGGTCTTTTCTACCAATAAATTCTCTCAAGGTTTCATACAGTAAGTTACCATCCAAGTGCACATATATCATTCATTACCTTATTTCAAATGCCAGCAAGTATTTCATTTTAAATGTTATATCAATGGACTGAAACAGTATTTTCTCTTTTGGTTTTACTTTTTCCCCTTATCCTAAATGTTTTATGTTTGCCCATGATGAAGTGTAGAGGATTAGAATTATATTTTTAATTTATTTTTAAGTCATGCTCCACTATATATGTAAGTGACAATTTATCTACCGAATAACAAAACTGTTCAAAAATTTTACTATCAATGATAAAACTACAATAAACATACACATGAAGATCTTGGTTGGCTTATATATTTAAAATTGCTCTTTGGTAAACACTTAGAATTGCCTATTTACAAGGAAGATAAGAATTTAACTTTGTTTTTAATCTAAAATAGTTCTCAATGTCACTAAAACCAAATGCCATTTTTATAATCTTTCCAGAAGTGTACACATGCCCTATTCTTCTTTGTCAATATTTGACATTTAATTTTAGCCATTGGTCCCAATTTGTGCACCTTTCTTTTGTTGTCTAGTTCCTTGAGATTCCTTTATGGCACTCTTCTTCACAATGGGTCAGTCCTTATATTTTAAGGATCCAATGCTCTTCACGTATATTAGAAGTGAAGCACCAAGATCTAATTTAAAACAGTATGCATATGCAGAATAAGTAAATGCCATTTCGTTTTAGATTAACCTTGTGGCCATGTGGCCTTTGAAGATGGTTTCCGACTAGAAGTAGAAGCATCTTGTTATGTTTATTCTGATGTGATTCAGAAACTCTGGAGGAAAGTTGCCTGCTCTGCATCTGGGGAATCTAGAATTCTGCCTCCTCTGAGGTGGTATCAAGAGTAGAGAGGAAGAGCTCCTGCTCAGTTCTAGTTAACCTTTGTATTTCACCTACCATCCTTCTTCTCTGGTGTGTTCGGTATTCCCGGGTCTAGGGAGATTTTGATATTCCATACTGCTCAACTAGGGGAAAGCTATTCCCTTGATGCATGATGTGGGTGGGGGGGAGAGAATAAGCAGCTAGGAGTGCATCACACAACATTCCCGGTAACGATCATACCCTTGAGCTTGCCTCACTACAGATGTTGAAGTACCTCCATCCTGAGGTATCCGTGCTGTCTGCCAATGGCCCTCCTTGAGGTCTAGGGCATTCTGCTCTGCTAAATTCCCTGTCAACCTCCACCTATCTTGTCTTTTTATCTGTACTTTCTATTATCTTTGACCAAAAATGTTTCCTACTTTCCTGAAAGATGTGCCTTATTTTTTCTTCCTTTATGTTTTGTTATGTAATTAAATGATTTAATTTGTGATTTTACATGGATTCATCTGAGATATTTAAATAAAACTGTATTAGAGGCTCAAGGGAATTTGCAATATAAGAAAATGGAACTGTTTGATGACAAGGAACAAATTTAGTGCTTCTGATGAGCTGAGTCTAATGGGGCTATTCTATTCAATTTCAAGATTACTCAAAAGACTGCTTTAAAAAATATTGACAAAAAGGAACTTCAGAACTAAAAATTGGAATGGTTTGAGTCTCTTTATCATCCAAGGGGTGTTGAGGGTAAAAGTTCAAACAAAGGATACAGTCACCTTTTAAAATGTAAATGAGCTGCAACATCAGCATAATCTTCTTGTACTATCTTTGAAAAAATAAAAATACACTCACGGTGGGTTTCTTTATTCTCTCTAGAAGGCCTTTGAAAACCCATAATTATAGATTTTATTGAGGAAAAAATAGCAATATATAATGCTAGAGAAGAATATTCGAAGGTTTAAAGACTACTGGCCAAAATATTTTTAATATGAACCTCGGACAGATGTTAGAGAAATCATGTAAACACAATTATACATTCAGCATATTCGAAATAAAAGGAGGTTGACAAATCCTTGACATTGTAGCAAGCCACCAAGGAAGGGTGTCCTGAAATGTCACTTCCTTCTTCTGGCAGGGTGTGAGTTTACAGATATGACTGATCACAGGGGAAATCTGTTCCCTCATGTATCAACCAACATAAAGAATCAAGAACTCATCACATGCTTGTCACTGTGCAAGGCTATGAAAAACAAAGACACACCCTTGATTTCAATGGAGGTTAGTCTACTAGAAGAGACATATTCAAATAAAGACATGACAAAAGAACAGACACTGAGTGCCACAGAAGCAAAACAGACAGTAAATACCACCCTAGCTCAAAAGTGACAGAGAAAATCATAGGTAGACAGAGAATGGTGCCTGCCGAGGAGATCAGAGTTTGCCATAACTTGTAAAAATAAATCAGCAGTAATCAAAGTGGATGATCTAAATTTTGCAGTCTATGAAGACACCGGGCAGACACCCTATCATTATCTCTGAGGTTTTCTTCTTGTATTTGTAAATTTATGTTTTTTTTTTCTTCCATTAGCTTTTGACTAAGGCTAAGGTAGATTCATGTATCATTGTCTAGTAGATAGAAAGTTTTTTGACACTTTTATAGTGGAAATGTGTCTTCTTGCTTTACATGGTCATTTTTGATAGCATGATGACAAAATGACAAACAGAAGGTCCTGTCAAATGGAATATCAGTTACCTTGGCATTGCTGGGACAAAATACCTGCCTAGAAGCAGTTCATGGAGGGAAAGGGTTTATTTGGGGATGCAGTCGCTGGGGAAATCCCATCATTCTGGGGAAAGCACAGCAGAAATGGAAAACTGGACATCACATGTCCATATATTTGGGGAGGGGGGAAGGAGAGAGAGCATGCTTATGAAAGTGTGACACGTTGAGCTGGGCTAATAAATCTCAGGGTCTGCCCATAGTGACACACCTTCTGCAACAAGGCTCCACTTCCCAAAGGCTCCACTAGCCTTTTTGAGTAGGAGGCTTAATCACTAACATAGGAGGCTTATGGGGTGGAGAAGGGGCATTTTACATTCAAACCACCAGAAATGTGGATAATGGTACATTCAGTTACTATAGCTGTGCTTTTTAAAAAAAGAAATTATGCATTTATTTGCAGACAGAGAAGGGGAGAGGGGGGAGAAGGGGTCCAGGGCCTCCAGTTGCTGCAAATGAACTCCAGATGCATGTGCCACTTTATGCATCTGGCTTTATGTGGGTACTGGGAAATCAAACCCAAGTCATTACACTTTTCAGGCAAACACCTTAACTGTTGAGCCATTTCTCCAGCCCTTTAACTGTGTTTATAATAAACAGATTTCCTAGGGAAGAATTCAAATTGGGCACAATTCTACCCAGGTAGGTACTGATGAAGAAAATGACCTTGACATACAGAATTTGATAATTTCTGTGACATAAAGTAAGACACAGGGGAAGGAGGATGTGCAAGGAAGGCACCAGTCCTCCTGTTTCCACTCTGATTCTCACTGGATATCCATGCTATTCTGTTCCAGAGAGCAGACTCTTGTGACCACAGCTGCTCTATCCAAATATGTATCTTGTTCATTTTGGCTGTCACATGCAGTTTAGTTTGTTATTGAGAACAGCAGTGTCTTGCTGCTTGAGCAGACATGTGGCAGTGATGGGAGGAGCAGAGAGCAATGGCAGGACCTGATGCGCTAAGCCAGGGAGGTACAGCCGTTCATTATGACTCAGTTCTGATCTGAGAGTGTCACTCCAAGTATGTCTTCTGAATATACGGGTAGCAGTTCCAACGTCTTCAGTGAGTTATGTCTGAGAAGCCATAATTACCTAACTCTAGAGGCTGGGTTCTTTCTATCATACTTCATGTTCTTTAATGGCCTGCGACATACTTTGTAGAGATGACATTCCATTGCTAGCCATGATAAATCATGGATTCACCCAGAGATATGTGATGGAGAATCTTCCAACAATGAGAGGAAATCTGTAAAAGCCTATTTTCCCCAGTGGCTAACCAAGATATAGTATTTATACACTATTAAGGAGCTAATAACTTCTTCCATGTAATTTTCTACACGTGCACACATCCCCTCCACAGCTACCACTAGATATTTACCAGTGTAAGCTCCTTTTATTTACTCATGCCATTATGTCAGTACCAAATCTGGCAGAGACTATATGTACACATATGTGGCTGTCCACGCAAGATGCCAGGAAGAGCCCCATGGAACCCAACAGCATTTGCAGGTATAAAACCACCACCACCACAATTGTACACTTAAGACCACTTTCCACACTAGTAAACCTGGATTCTAATAGAAGTGCTAGAAACTTACAATTTCCCTCAAAGATTTTAGTCGAAATTCTAAGGCCATTGAAGTTATTTTCCCTCTCATTTTCTGAGAGTTCTTTCCATAACTTTGAGCATTGAGCCCACAGGGTAGAGCTGAGTCCAATTGTCGGCAGACTCTCTGCTGTCCTGAGGTCCATGGTTGGAGTGACACAATGACCTTTTCCTTTCCCAACAACAAGATTTGCTTTTTTTTTAAATTGTTTATTTATTTATCTATTTATTTATTTTGAGGTAGGGTCTCATTCTAGCCCATGCTAACCTGGAATTCACTATGTAGTCTAAATGATAGTACCTCTAAATTTATTTATACCTTAATAAGTAGAAACGTTGTATGTGCAATTCGTGTGTTGGTACCAGCATTTGCCCCTCCCTTCACCCTTCCACCAAGGGCCCTCCTCAGTAGGATTGCTGAAATGTTCCATGGAATGAAGGGCTAGGAGATGTGTGAGCAGCCGCTGGTGGAGGGGGATGCCTATGGTTCTTACAATCTTTCCACCCCTCCACCTCTGCAAAGTTTCTCTAGCCATGGTGGGTGTGTTTTAAGTCTGCTTTAGTGTTGAACTCTTAGCAGCCTCTGGATTTCTGCTTTGGAAAGTTTTGAATATCCACAATGTCTGTCTGCATTACTCTGGCACAGGTTGTTAGGCTCATTGTGCAAGCAACATTCTTGCTCATCTCTCCACTTCCTCTGTGGTTTCACCTGGGTTTTATATGATGTGCTAGGGGTGACTCATCTCCTGCCAGGGAGTCAGCTATTATTTCTGGTCTTGTTGGTAGAGTTGGGTTGTCCACAGTTCTTGCTGTCTTCTGAAAAATAAAAACAGATTCACCAACAGAGAGTGAGATCAGCATAACTTAAATGAGACAAGCATTGCTAATTTTGCGAGATTATAGTGTGTGTAGCCTCTCTTTAGACCCATGGTTAATGGAAGCTTCTGCTTGGTGTCCAGATTCTTGGTCTCCATAGGATTTGGCTTAGAACACTGCCATACAAGAGCAGCTAGCATGACAAGATATACACACCTGTGCATAATGGCACTCAACCTAGGCGGGTAACCAAGGGCTCTCTGAGAGAGATCCATTGAGTGGCAAAGAACCTTTAGCAGGAACTGGGATCTATGCCAAATTCTTATGGAAACCAAGATTTTCTTTTTGATCACTTCACCTATTGATCAAGGGAGTGTGTAGCAATACCACCTACCAATGGAACGTGTTGCTTAGATTCCATAGCTGTTGCAGGGAAATAAACAGTGGGTGTGCTGACTGTGCTTTTGCACTCTTTCTTCAGAGCATTCAGTGAAGGCCACAATGACTCTTATAGCCACTTTCCAAAACACGGAATTATGTGTCCCTCCAGAGTCTCAAAGAGCAATTTCTTATGCAAGCTAAATCCTGATTAACGGCAAGGCTCAGAGCCAGGGATGAGAAAGTCATACCTACTGTAAAGAACTCGGGGTGATTTTCCAAAGAAGTAAACTCAGAATTCAACTGCTGGAACCTAGAATGGGGAAGAACTGAGATGATCACACAGGTCACGCTGCCACAGGTTCATCATTGAGCTAGAGACTAGTGTGTGGATTGCTTGTTTACCTAATGGAGTTGGGTGGAGTGAGATCGGTGAAATTACTTATTTTTAGCAAATACATTTGTAAGTGTGTTATGGACTAGTGGAAGTTAAATTTCTTTAGGGTGTCTGCATGTTACACATGACTCTCTGTAGCTCAGGACATTTTGCAATACTGTCGGTTTGTTAGGATATCCACATATGTGTTGAGAAGGCAGAGGTGTATTAGATATCTTTATGGATAGTCAATCTTAATAAAGCAGGATATGTATATAATTATAGTCATTTAATGATAGCTTTTCTACTTTAATTATAGTTTTGTGTAATCTAAGCTTGAATTAGTCGAGTGTTAATAAAGTAGGTTTTATATACTGAGTATGGAGATGGGTTTGGATCCTTTTTACTTGCAAATTATACTCTCAATCTGGATTATATAAATAGTATGCACACTTCTCAATAATTATACATTACTAGAACCTCCTGGTGTTCCTAAATATGAAGAAAGATTTTCTGTAGGTCATTATTGTAGTCAGTCACACGCCACTGGGATGAATCTCCAAACCAGGCACAGTTTTTGGAGGAAAGTATTTATTGAAGTAATAGATCCAGGGGAAGTTCAAGAAAAGGCTGAGCCCATTTCACAGATCCAAGCAGACGAGAGAGAGAGAGAAAGAGAGAGAGAGAGAGAGAGAGAGAGAGAGAGAGAGAGAGAGAGAGAGAGACCCAGACATCAGCATCTCAAGCAAACACAATCTAACAATCTAACTACCAAACAGCAGGAGCTCAATTTGAGCTGGACTGCTCTTTACATATGTGTCACTAGAATTTTACATCTACCTTAGAAATACCCTAGGAGGCCAGGGTAAGGTGAAACGTCCTCCAGCCAGGAGGCTAGAGACAAATCTTTAATACACTTTTGAAGCTTTTGGGGGACATTCAATCAAACTACTACAGTCACTGATATATACAGAGACTCACAGATTCACCTTGAATAGCACATTATTTGTGAGCATATTTGGATTTCACTTTCACTAGTAACAGATCATTATCCTAAAACCAGATGACAATGGATTATCTGTGTTTGGTATTTAATTCTAGGGCAGGAAGACTATAGTCAAAAGATACTCTTGGGGTTGGGGAGATGACTCTGTGGATAAAGAGCTTGCCATGCAAGTGTGAGGAAGGACCTAAGTTCAGATTCCCAGAATTCATCTAAATCCTGGTTGAGCCATGGTAGCCTGGCTGTAATTATAACACTCAGAAGTCAAAGACAGGGTATCCCCAGGGCACGCTGGCTAACCAGACTAGCCAATGGGGTGAGCACTGGGAATAAGTGAGAGACCCCACCTAATTAAATAAGGTGGAGAGTGACCAAGGGTGACACCTGATTTCAATCTCTGAATTTAATGCAAGCACACATGTACGCATACAACTGCACACACATGTAAAAACATGCATACACATATCACACAAACACATGTGAAAATATGTGTTTTGCATATGTGTAAGGGGCACATTTGTATGCAGGTACAGGTGGAGGCCAGGAGCTAAGGTTCAGTGTCTTCTTCAATAGCTGTCTGCCTTACTTTCTGAGACCAGTCTCTCACTGTATCAGGAACTCACCAATTTTGCTAGATTGGATAGAGCCCCAAGGATTGCATTGCACATGTGCACTGTTGTGCCCAGCTTTTTTATGTGGTTTCTGAGGATGGAACTCAGGGTCTCATGCTAATAAACCACTTTCCCACTGAGTTATCTGCCTAGCCCCAAACAAAGCTCTTTGTTAGGGAGTCATTTCCCTGTGATGATTAGTCTTGTATAGTCACATGGGCTTGGAGGTTTTAAAGGAAATTTGAAACATCTTCTGGTAAGGCTTCACTTCTGACAAGAACTGGAACATGAGCAGGAAACTATAATTGATAGATACTCGCATTCATTTTATTCCTGAAGCAACATTTGTGCAATCAATTCACCAATCTCTCAATTTGCCAAACATACTCCCTGCACCTCGCCCCTTGGCTCATTGGTATTAAAGGAGCAAAACACAATGGTATTCTCTTAGTTCCTATATTTTCCTTTATCTGGGAGTGAGGAATGATATAGAGAGACCAAGTAAGAGAAAGTCTCCTTTCAAAGATGATGTCACTTGGTAACCTGAAGCTCAAGAGGTAGGGAGAAGCGAAATAACAAGTGAGAAGACAGAATTCATCATACAAATACATTGGATTAAGGATTATGAGGCAAGAATGCCAATCAATTAATCGAGTGCATTCTATGAAGGAAAGGCAATGAAAGAAAACCTTTTGGGTTTTATATCTATAGCCTCATTATGCACAGAATGCTCTAAAGTTGTAGGAATTAGGTTTTGTGAAGGTTGCTGATAGCTTTCAATCAGCTACCCTTCTGATGTGGTTGTGGCTAGGAATATTGCTTCCATGGCTCAAAGCTGCTTTGAAACTGGCATGATATCATGAGTTGCATTTTTTTAAATCTCAAATTGCCCCAAATTCCCTGCATTTATTTATTTATCTTTGTTGCTTTCCTGGATGGGGAAGAGCCTATTGTTCAGCAATTCAAGCATGGCTGAATGGAGCAGCAGACTTTCCGGTCCTAAGGGGACATATGCAGGTGACTGAGTTGCTGGAAATCTATAAACCATGTTTTCCTACCATTTTTTTCTACTTAACTAATTGATTATGACAGGTGTCACCTAGCTCTGCAGCTCAGGCTGTCCTAATGCTAAGACACAAGCATAACAAGCAACCACTGTTGATTAAATAGAAAGGTTATGCATGGATATTTTTCCTTATTGATTTTCTTGTATGTGATGTCGGTTGATTACTGATAACCATTCACTGCACAAATGTAAGCAGCTATTATGTGTGTGTCCCATTGATTTCTCCATACAAACATGATCAGTTATTTGTTTATTTGAATGGAAAAGTGAATGGCTATGAATGCATTCTATGTATGCATCCACACAAATGCTACATAGCCTGAATACAAAATTCCTATAAAGAATAAATTTACTGTATAATAAATAGGACTGTGTATGGGTAAAATAAAATAAGAAGAGCACACATTATTTTCATATGATAAAATGTGCTTAATATACTCACAGTTGGATTTCTCCCATTCAAGTACTAACTAAGCTCAACCTAGCTTGGCCTCTGGGTTCAAATAAGATCAGCCATATTCAGTGTTTTATGGCCAGAAACCAAATGGGATTTCTAAGAACTCAGTTTTAAATGTGTAATTTTTCCAGGTTTCCAAGATAATTAGAGTACTTACATTATGTTAAGGAGAAGAATTCACATCCATGAAAAAATATATATAAATATAATATATATATATAAATATAATAATATAAAATTCTAGAAAATACAAACTGGACCTATAGTGACAGAAAGCAAGTGACAGTTTTTCTGGAAGTTAAGGAGATAGGAAGAATGGATGTCAAAGGGTTAGGAGGACATTTTTGTGTCTGATGGATATGTCCAATTTGTTAGTTATTGAAGTAGCTTTCTGGGGATTGCATGTCTATTAAGACTCATCAAATTGTATATGACTAATGTCCTTAGTTTCTTGAGGAGATATCATACCCCAACAAACTTGTTTGAAACTAAGCACATTTCAGTCTCAGTAGATAAACAAGATATAGATTTACTCAAGATTTGTCCTATCTGTAACAATGTTAAATGATTTGTACTTATGAGCCAAAAAAGCCTCATACTTCTCAGAATATATTGTTAGATTTGGAAGTACTAAACTCTAATATCCATGATGAATATTGAACATTCTAGGTCCAAAATGCCATTCTGACAACAATTAAAATTTCTGTGCTCCTAGAAATAGGACACTTTACTTTTGCTTCATAGCAAATTACTCCAAACCTGGTGATTTCATATAACAAACGTTTGCCATCTAAGAGTGTCCCTGGCTCAGGAAGCCAAGCCTGGCTTTGCATAGTTGGCTGTCTTGTAGTCTCACCTCACTTCCGTCCATGTGATGCTGGAAGTGATGTCTCCTCACAGGTCTCACTGAGCGCTAAGCCACTTTCAATCGCCCATGTTTTTGGTATGATTTATCTGAATGTGGCTGTAACTCTGAAGTCTCCATTTTCCAGTGACTATCCTCACATCACTGGTCACTCTCAGTTTGCTGTCCTGTGAGCCACTCCCCAGGCTCTTCAAAACATAGCTGCTCACTTCCTAAGGTGAGTTGGACAATCTCTTCTTTCAGTCCAATACCCCATGTCTGTATAACAGATCACTTCTTGCCAAGATACTCCACTCAGTCATCTTTGTTGTACAATGTAACCTTATCAGGAAGTAATCATCTCATCAGTTTTGCTATATATTTTGTTATTATACAAGGGAGAGGAGAGAGTGAGAGAGTGAGAGAGAGAGAGAGAACATGGTACAACAGGGCCTCCTCCTGCCACTGCAAAGGATCTCCAGATGTATGTGCCACTTTGTACGTCTGGCTTTGTGTAAGCACTGGGGAATTTCACTCATATTGTCAATCTTTGCAAAAAATTACAAAATGCCTCTGTCTTTGAGCCATCTACCCAGCATCCAGTTTTGTTCTATTTTATTGGCTGCATTTCAGGCCACATTTAAGGAAAACACAATTGATTTAGGCCACTTTAGAGTATATCCATCACATGTGGAATGCAGGGTTCTCTAGTATCTTATTTTGCCTAAAGTATCTTTAGCATACTCATTAGGATATATCTAAGAACAATTTAAAAGCAAAATTATGATTCAGTCTTAGAAAACTAGAAAGAATAATGCATTTTAAATTTGCTTCATTTATATTGGTTTGGTTGTTCCGCACAATCCCAGGTTTTGTGCATAAAATACCAAGTCATGAAGGAGTTAACATACCTCTCTCTAAAGTTGTCAATCTACGTCTTCCTCATTATGAAAAGAAGACCTATCATTTTCAAAATGATTCTACATTCTTGAACAGTTACTGAATAAAAAAACCGAGTGTTTTAATAACTAGCTATTCAAATTATCTTATGGTGGCCTACTGTTCATAAAATCAAAAACATGAACTAAAATAACATAGATCATAATATTAGTTACAGATGTCAGCCTCCACCATTTTTTTCTGAAGAAAAGGTGTTAATGAATTACTCTAGACTGATTTCTGACATAATTACCAGGATCATACAATATATCATTCTACATTTGTACCAGCAAATTAGCATCTGTGATTCATACAGTAGAGAATTTCTTAATTTTATCATGCACTAAATACATGCTGTTGAGGTTTTCAAAATAACAGGTGGCTCTGTATCTTCTGGAATAAAGAAAATTTACAATCCTGCCACTGAATTAGTGAATATTTCAAAGATGACATCAACGATATGTCTGCAAGTTTGTAGTAAAAGAAGGCCGCAGCTCTGACAAGCTACTAAATACAGCAAATGCATCAATAATTTCAGCCTGAGAAATATGATTTTAATAATTCTAGCTCCCATTTTTCTACCTAATGTATTATTTTTTCATGACAACTATAATACTCTCAGTACTTTATATCCATTTTCTCATCCCAGGAAGAGATATAGGTGCTGTGAGTACAATTTGTTCTTTGTATTCTTTGTGTTTGTGTGAACTCTGTATATTTTCTCTGCACCTGTGAGAACAGGTTTGTAGACCTTTCCTGCAAGTTTGTGACCTTGGATACATGTCTGAACTAGACAAGCTCCCCCGTAATACAAATTCATAATAGAACCCACTTTATGAATATAGACTGATTTGACTACTATCTTATATGTAAGGATCACTCAGAAAAACAGTGGGGGTATGATTTCTTTTCCTGGCCAAAGTTAATGTCATTTTCTAATCTAAACTGTCCCCACTGAGTTGGCATCTCATAGGACAAAAATAAGTAGAGTATATTATAGCTAGTTATTTAAATCCTACCCAGTATAAGGAAGTTATTCAGCCTCAGTTTTCTCTCAAAAGAGGAGGTGATAGGTTATGTTATTTGTCTTAAACTCATCAAATAAAGGCACCAAGGAAAATCAAATCAGCAGCCACCAACCTGTTCTCTGATTTCCAGGTAGGTTGCTTTGTCACTTCAATGTCTATATTGTGCTTCCAATGACATTTCATCTCTTTCAATTCTTGTCAGAACTAGGAATTAGGAGCTTCTGTTATCATACACATTTTGGTAGAGAAACTAACACATAAGAGTGAAGTAATTGGTATGAGGACACATATCCCTATATGGAAGAAGCATTTTGGTTCTTGATTGTATTCTTAATAATCACCACTGTCCTCTTAGGTCACACCACATCCAATGACGCCTGTCTACTCACTTTCTTACTCTATTTTTTTTAATGTAAGGTCTCTCTCTAGCTCAGGATGACCTAGAATTCACTATGTAGTCCCAGGCTGGCCTCATAATCAGGGTGATCCTCCTACCTCTGCTTCCCAAATGCTGGGATTGCAGGCATGCACCACCACGCCCCAGCCTTAGTCTAATTTTTGTTGCAATATCAAAATACTGGATGGTGATTCATGAGAAAAATTTATTTGGCTCACAATTCAGATGGCTTCCAAATCTAAACAGCATGAGGACACACTCCCAGCTGGGTTACAACATGATTGTGTAAAACCAAGGGCTGTGTACAGAAGAAGCCAGACTTTGGAGTGGCCTTGCTTCATAATGACCAGCTCTCTTCCTGAGAATAAATCCAGTCAGAGAGATCTGATCTCTTCCATCAAAAATGTGCAACAATCCATTCTGAGAATGGAGCACATGATCGAATCATCTCTCAATTGGCTCCATCTCATAAAGCTTTCAAAACTGAAGCCCAGTAAACAGGGGACCAAGTTCCCAGCACACAAACCTTTGGAAGTCAAGCCATAGTGAAATCACCACATCTAGTCATGTTCTACTATGGCTTCCACTCTGCTGACCTGATCAATCAGTCATCTCTGAGATAGGAATCATGTAGCTGTGAGAGAGCAGGGTTTACCGTCTTTACCCATTCCCATCCCCTGGAACAGCACCTGATATATAGAAGGAACTCAGCAAGAGTACTTTGAGTGGGTAAATCATCAGATGGTTAAATGAATGAGTGGAAGAATGTATATACTTATGCTTTGTTTTTCAGAAACTTCTTTTCTGAGATGAAAATCATGATTCATATCAATAAAAGGCTTTGTATATTTTTATTCCTTTCATGTTCCTTGAGGAGTCTTTCTATAAATAAAACTATTCCAATCTGGGTGAAACAGATTTGCTCAGTTTTAAAATATATATTAGAAAAACATATGTTGAAACCCAAATTAAACAAGCTTTTATCTGTGTGGCTCAGGCTCAACTTGGATTAATTTGGTAGAGGTGAAAATGAATTCCTTCACAGAAACGATCGTGCCATATTTAAGAATGACGGTTTCCATATGGAAGGCATCTGTATGAACAGAATTTGATAGCAGAATAAGGGATCCATGGAGGGAGCTGCTGGAAGTACCTTAATACTTTTGACATTTTGGGGACAGAGGATTGAACCTAAGTCCTTACCCTTGCTAGATGGCCCTCTACCACTAAGCAATATTTCTAGCCCTTTCTGGAACTTTCATTTTGAGACAGGTTGTCACTAAGTTGCCCAGGCTGGCTTTTAACTAACTCTGTATCACAGGCATGTCTTGAACTTGAGACCTTGCTGCTTCTAAAGTAGCTTTTACTTTAAATATACCTAATGATCCCCCAAAACAAACAAACAAAAAATCAACAATACCCTAAGTTCATAAGACAAGAATTTTGAAATCCTTATCATTCAATAAGCTATAAAGGTATAAACTAAGACTCAATCTTTATTAGTAAAAAGAAGACAAGTATACACACACATGCACAGTAACATAATAAAGATAGGAGAATGAAATGTTGTATAAGGTTTATACAACCTCTAGGAAAATTAGGAAGAACAAGTCAGTGGTTGATGATGTATGGACTTTGAGTAATTGTTTCACAGTTGGAAAGACCAAACATGAGAAAGAGAATTTCAAGAAAATGTATAAAAATAAAATGATATAATATGTAGCTATTTATTCAACAAATCACATTATTCCACATCCAAATGATCTACTGAAAACCCAGGAAATATTGTTGTAGGAGGAGTTATACTTTCCCCAGTACATAATAAATTCAGAGGGAAAATGGCCTAAGAAGTTTTACAATGCCATTAAGGTAGGTTTGAGATATTTTAATACACATCACTAATTTTAGCATTTCTTAGTGAAATATTTGTACAGATTAATCCTGGTGAAACCTCTATCAGATAAAAGGCATGTGCATTTTGATCATTGAGTTAGCTATTACTTTAACCTTGGTTCTTAGAGAGCTAATGCACCTATGTTTCCTATCTTTTTTTGCAAAATATGCTAAATCAGCAAAATTATTTGAATATAAATGATAGAAAATCAATTAAAAATGTATACCGACAGTTTGATTTCTCGGTTCCCTAAAATAATCACCAGTGTTTCTGAATCTTTAAAAGAATGTTGAACAGAGTGAAATCCAAAACCTATTTATCATAACCATAAAAGAAGTGTGAAAGAGTCCTAAAAGCAAAAGAAATTTCTAGATAAACTGTGCTTCACATATTGGCTGCAATCATAATTTTTCACCTTTAAAAGTCAATTAAATTGTGTGGAAGTTGGGACTGGGTTTGGAGCTCAGTGATATCACTTCAGAATGATAATACTTCCATAACATTTGTACAAACCTCTGGGTTCAGCATCTAGTACAACAAACAAACAAAAGTTCCTCCTAATTATTTATATTTTATTAGCATCTGAGAGAATTAGGCACCAGAGTAGACAGTTGATATGCTTGGAATATGGTATTGCTGGAGTGTAGAATTGTCCTCTGAGTCCCCTCATTGGTTTATTTTCTATTCTCTCCCAATAATATTTATTATGTAAGTGCAATACTATAGCCTTTTTCAGGAATGGACATAGAAGTGAAGAAACTGGCAGTCAGAATTAGTTAAACTTTTATAAACATAGCTTTTCAAAAGCCCATAACCCCAGTGTACACGTTGAAGAATTGTGAGATATTCTAGATGAGAGCATGATGAAAGGTCAGGAACATAGGAAGGCAGAGACTCTCCTAGAGAAAGTACACTGGGAAGACATGGTGAGTTAATGCAATGGCTTATGATTATTACAGAATGATTACAGAAATATAACCTGCATACTAAAAATTCCCAAGGGTTTCAGTAAGTGCGGCATTAAGCTTTGGAATCTGTAGAGGCATTTTTGTCTGCAATTTTCTGATAACTATTTTACGATATTTCAATTTTGTAAATTTTGTATGATGACTTTCCTCTTATTTTATTTATTTAATTTATTCATTGTTGGTTTTTCAAGGTAGGGTCTTGCTCTAGACCAGGCTGACCTGGGATTAACTATGTAGTCTCAGGGTGGCCTTGAACACATAGAGATCCTCCTATCTTGGCCTCCTGAGTGCTGGGATTAAAGGTGTGTGCCACCACACCCAGCACTCTTCTTATTTTCAACTGAACAAACCATCACATTCTTGGATGAGAAGACTATAGTATTTTGTTTCTTATGCGGATAGTGGCTATGGTGGAAACATTTCTATTGGTGATTGAGTAGGATATAATTTAGAAATATTCAAATATGTCATAATTAAACTCATACATACAGTTATTACCTTTCCATTTTTTCTAACTCTAGTTTTACCATGGTGTTTGCTTTGAATAGTGTAATGAATTTGTAATGGCTTTTTGCATATTAGGAATTAATTTTGTGTACTAGTATGAAATACATTGTCCTGGTTTGTAATTTGCATTTTAATCTCACCTGTTATGCTATTTACTATAAAAGTTTTAACCTCAAATATTTGTACTTATCAATATCTTTATTATTATTTTTTTCTAAGTCTTTAAAATGTCTTCCAGATTTAATAACAAGTTTTTATTCACCTCTTGTATTTTTCTTGATCAGCTTTAAGATATTTCAGAATTTTTTTTTTTTTCTGGACATGATACTGTTCTTTCTGACCCTCCGTGCAACAGTAAATGAAAATTAACTATCTTATCCTTATCATTTGCTGAATATTTACAGATCAATTTATCATGGGAATTTCCACACTGAAAATAATGATCTGGGGCCATGGAGATAGCTTTGTGAGTAAGAAGGCTTGTTGCCAAAGAAAAGGGCCTGAGACTCCAGAGTTTGAGTCCCACCACCAACAAAGAAAGTGGTGCATGATTATGCATGTCTGTAACACCAGTCCTGCATTGGTCAGGGAAATGAAAATTGCAAGGGCTCCGTGTTGAGGGAAAAAAAATAATACAGCTTCATTTTGAGGGAGAAATTCTTCCCTGGCCTCTACCACGCAGGAGACACAAGGCCCACACATCTGTCCACAAACACGCTTCTGTATTAACACACACACACACCACACGAAGCATAACTCCATACATACACGTTAAAAAAATCCAACTTATATAAGATAAATGCTTACCTTTATTAAGATTGAATTGTAAGTGACTTTTCTCATTGCTCTCACAAAAGACTTGATAGACTAAACCCAAAGGAGAAGATATTTATTTTGGCTCATGCTTCAGAGGAAAGAGCCCCTCATGGTGGCTGGCCTGAGCTGATCCACAGCAGAGAGAACAGGTAGCACCAGACTCTCGTCTGACAAGAAGCCAGAAGCAGGTAGGAGCCAAGAAACTAGGACAGGCTATTCCTCTCAAAGACCTTCCCTGGGTGTTAACCTCCCCCTCTATGCCTCATGTCTCAAAGCTTCCATATCCCCCCAATATTTTGCCATGTGGTGAGGACCGATTTTTCACACAGGTGGCCCATGAAGACTGTTCTAGATTAAAGTCAAAACACTGATAATCGTTAAGACAAGACTAGTGACATTTTTCTTTCACATTTCCAGATGACCACTAACTCAAAGTATTTTATTGTAATCATCTACTGTATTCATGCCAGGTGGTTAGGTGGAAGAACAAGAATTATTTTGCAAAGTTTTGATATTGGACATGATTCAGGGTGGTACTATGTTGAGGTTATATTAGCAGGAATGACCTTGGTACGGAATTCCATTCTTCTACCCTCATAATTACAAACATGTTCTGTTTCACAGTATCACAGAAATAGCTAACTACGGTCTGAATGTTTGTGTCTCCACAAAATTCAGATGGAAAACTTTCCACTCTGGTGGAATTTTATAGGACACGGCTTTTCAGAAAATGATGCAGTCACGAGGGCCCTGTCCTCATGAATAGGATTTCATACAAAAATCATGGAGCTATGTTGCCTTTTCTACTGGGTGAGGCTGCATCTATGAAGCAATACCAGACAGCAAGCCTGATGGTGCCTTGATTCTGTACTTTCTTGTTTGTTATTTAATAAGCTTATTTATTTATTGTTATTTATTGTTTATTTATTTATTGTTTATAATTAGATACATTTTGAGCATGTCTTATGATGACTCCCCTATTTCCCTCCTTTGTTCCCCAACCTTATGGGGGCCCTCTTCATTGGCTTATTGGATCAGTCCATGGGATAGGGGGTTATGAACCGTATGATAGGCAGACAGTTTTTTTCTTTGTGTGTTGTTGTTGAGGGGGGCAATGACTGGATATTCTCCCCCACCATGGCTCTTACAATCTTTCTGTCCCCTCTTCCACTCAGTGCCCTGAGTCAGGGTGGGTGAGTTTTAAGTTTTTAAGTTGAGATCTTAAGAGTCTCTGGATTTCTTCTTTGGACTGTGTTGGGTATCCTCAGTGTCTGTCTCCATTACCCTCCCATAGGTTATCTGACTTTCTGTGGAGGTAGTTCTCTTTCTCTTTTCACCACTTCCTCAAAGATAAGTTAGGGGTGGTTCATCTCCTGCCTGGGTGTCAGCCATCATCCCATGTCCTGTTGGTGGAGTTGGGTTGTCCATGGTTCTTGCTGCCTTCTGAAAAATACAAACACAATCTCCACTGGAGAGCGAGATCAGTATGAGTTAAATGAGATAAATGTGTTGATTAAGCAAGAATCTAATGAGTGTAGCTTTTCTGTACATCCCTGGAAAGTGGGAGTTTCCCCTTGGAGCCCAAGGGTTCATGGTCTTCATAAGAGTTTGACATGGATCCCAGTTCCAGCTAAGGGTTCCTTTTCACTGAGCGGATCTCTTAGCTATTCAGTAAACCATTGATTACCTTCCTAGGTGTAGCACCACTATTGCACAGATGGGCACTTCTTGACTTGCTGGTCACTGCCATATAGCAGTGTCCTCAGCTTTCTCATAACATAGGTCTGTGTTGTGTATCAGTGACCTCTGCATATCATTGGCCAGTTTCCCTTGGCAGTTCATGTAAAGCCTTCTAGCAGTACACAGGGAACCACCTGGGAGATGGCTGCCTTTCTGAATCCAGCAGGGACTTTCAGTGTTGTATGAATATCTGTCTGTGATATCTTTTGCAATATGGTCTGACCTTTTGCCTGGAGTGGGTTTTCAAGAGCCTTGACAAAAGCCTGTCCTGTTTTAGGGACATCCTTGGTCTCTTCAATCAAGCTCTGTGTGGGAAGTGACCAATTATTGGGACAAGAAGCCATAGGCAAGAGCACTTTTTCTAGGGGTTAGGCTTCCTCCCACCCTATTCAGGGCCCCTGTTACCAGATGATGCCTCAAGGTTCCTTGAGAGCTTGCTGTATGAAAATAAGTATATTATGGTTTCAATTCATTATTTGATCATTATCTCCCCTAGTTCCTTCCCACCCCTATGTCAGTCAAATAACCTGTCAGGTTTGCTTACTATTCAAGCTTAACCTGGTTATGAACTGCAGATGTAGGAGAAAATGTGGCTTTGGTCTCTCTGTTCTTGAGTGATTTCTCTAGGTATGCTATGTTCCAATTCTATCCACCCTTTTTTAAATCTCATTATGTCATTTTTCCTTTCAGCTCAGTAGAATTCCATAGTATATATGTACCACAACTTCAATATCCATTAGTCCAGGGATGGGCATTTGGGTTGATCCAATTCTTAGCTATTATAAATTGAGCCTCTACAAACATGGTTGAGCAAATGTCTTTGTGACTAGGTGAGAAATCTTGAGGATAGATGCCCAGTAGAGGGATAGCTGGGTCAATTGGAAGCTCTATATCCATTCTATTCAGGAGTCTCCACACTGCTTTCCATAGTGGATGAATGAGTTTGCTATCCCACCAGCAGTGAATGAGGGTTCTTCTTTCCCCACATCCTCACCAGCAACTATTGTTGTTGGATCTCTTTATGATTGGCAATCTGACTGAAGTAAATTGGAATCTCATTTTAGTTTTAATTTGCATTTCCCTGATCATTAAGGATGATAAGCAAATTCTTAAGTATGAATAGACCATTTGTGTTTCTTCCTCCTTGAATTCTCTGTTGAGATCAATGCCCCATTTTGTGATGGAGCTGTTTGATTTTTTATTGTTTATTTTTTTTTAGTTCTTTGTAAGTTCTAGATATTATGCCTCTCTCTCTGGCAAGAATCATCTCCCAGTTTGATGTTGGTCTCTTGGCTCTGAGTATGGTGTGCTTATCTGTACAGAAGTTTTAAGTTTGATGAGATCCCATTGGTTAATTGATTGTTGCACTTCCTGGGCTCCTGGAGATTTGCTCAGTAAGTTTTTCCCTACTCTTATCTCATGGAGAGTCCCTCCTATCTTTTCTTCTAGGGTTTTCAGGGATACAGGTCTTATGTTGTGGTCCCTGGTTCATTTGGAGTTGATTTTGTGTATGGTGAAAGAAGTGGCTCTATTTTCATTTTATTACACATGTTTATCCAATTTGTCCAGCACCATTTGTTGAAGATACTATCTTTACACCAGTGAACATTGTTGGCACCTTTGTCAAAGATCAAGTAACTATAATTACTCGAACTAAGAGCAGGGTCTTCAATACTGTTCCATTGTTCTGTCTGCCTGATTTTATGCCAGTACCATGCTGGCTTTGTTACTATGGATTTGTAGCATGTCTTTAGGTCAGGAATGGTGATACCTCCTGAGGAAGTTTTTTTGTTTGTTTGTTTTGTTTTACTTAGAATAGATTTGGCTATGTGAGGCTTTTTGCCCTTCCAATCACTGTGTTGAAGAATAATGGTGAGAGTTGACACCCCTCTCTTGTCCTGACTCTGTAATTTCTATTCTAAGTTCCTGTTGCCTATAAATTATCCAGTCAAAATGCCTGAACAGAATGAGATACAGGTATTGATACCACAATTGGATAAGAAAGCTTTCACTATGTTCTGAATTTTATATCAAATTAGGTGAAGTAGTTCTAGAGGAAACAAAAAACAGAAAAGCAGAGTGAGAAAAGGAAAGATGAGAGATGGAAGACATCATTGCTATCTGGCAGGTCCAAGCATTATTTGTGACTGTAGATACAGACCTATCTACAGCCTAGGAACATTTATCCCACTACTAACTGGAAAAGAATATATCCCACCTTAATCTGTTTTAACTGCTATAACAAAATAACAGATTGTGAATTTAAAAAAAGTAACAAAGATTTATCAGATAATTATAATCTCAAAGCCCAAACTCAAGGTAACTGAGGATGACCTTGAACCTTCAGGGGGTAAGGAACATGTGTCCTCACCAAATAGAAAGGATGCTGTTCCTCCTCACTAGTCCCTCCTAAAACACATTTACAAAGAGACATCACCCCGCAACATCTCAAGAGATCAACACCTCTAATATGGTTGCACTGAGTATTAACTTTCAAAATGAATTTTGAAATGAAACAAAAATCATCCAGTTCATTGCAAGGTTTGTTTGCTATTGCAATCCTAGGGTTTTGTTTACTTACATTTTGGGGACAAGGAATGTGGGGATGCAGGGTCAGTACATATGCTGTTTTGGATATAACAACAACCAGAAACTATACTTAATATTAAATCATTAGTTATGGTCAAGGAAATCTATATTCTGTATTCAGAATCACATTTGCCTTGTGTTAAACTTTGAATTATTGAATGACTTTAACAACCTAAATGAAAATCAATGAGTTTTGAGGTAAATAAAATTTCAATCATTTTTTTTTAAATCATAAGACTTTTTGAAAAACTTTTGATACATCTCTGTAGGACTGGATAGTGTTCTATTCAGAAAGATCAAGGAGAATCATGTATTTGATGTACAGCCACAATTTATGAGACTACAATCTTCTTTTATTACTTAATCAATCATCTCAGGTAGTTATTTTATTTTTCTGGCTGCTGTGAGATTTGAAATGTAAGTCCTAGTTTCAACTGAGCAAATCTTTGTTTTGGCTTACCGTATTCCTAGCAAGTTCCTTACTGTAACACATTGAAAATGAGGAAGGATGAGATTACATAAGGATCCTGTCGCAGTCAGCTTTCTGGTTGCTGCACAGAAAGAACACAAGCAAAAGCAGCTTGTGGAGGAATGGGTTTATTAGGCTTATGGACTTGAGGGGAGATTCCATCCTGGCAGGGAAGATGATGGCATGAGCAGAGGGGCGGACATCACCTCAGCCACAGGACTGCAAACAGCTGCAGGAAGGTGTGCCAAACACTCGCAAGGGGAAGCTGATGTATAATCCCCATAAACCCTCCCCAAAACAACATAGCTATTTCCCAAACTGCCATCAGTTGTGGATTCAGCATTCAGAACACATTTATTTGTTTGTGGGGGACACCTGGATCAAACCATAACAGATCCCTTAGCTGTGTTTGCAAGTATCACCTGTTCCGGACCTGACTTCCCAGGAGAGCGACTGGACAGGGCTAGTCAGGATCAAGCTCTCTTTCTATCTTTGATACATATCAACCTGGAAGATCAATCCCCCCCCAATAAAGTCAGAATTCAAAGACACATGCATATGGACATTCTCTACTCAAGAATGGATTCATAGCAGTAAAACAAAGTTTTACTTACATTGATGTAATTTGAAGCTGGGTATGATGTCTCACCTATAAGCCTAGCACTCAGAAGGCTGAGGCAGGAAGATTATCACAAAGGCAAGTCTAGCCAGTGCTATGTAGTATGTCCAGAACAGCCTTAGCTACAAAAAAGAAAGCACAAACCCAAAGGAAAACATCAAAAAAACTTAATTGGATGAAGTGCTTATTTATATTGGGGTTTATATACTTATTCTCCTTTAACTCACATTAGTCGTTATAAAATTCAGGAAACAGTATTAAGGGATTAGAGCATTCTTAATAGAGCTAATTCACCCAGTGCACTCTGTGCCCATTCTCTCATGGAATACTGTTCTGCTCACACACCCAGTACCATGTCCAGCTGAAGCCAAGCATGTAGTCAGCTGCCAGATGGTTATCCTACCAATGAGTATTTCTACAGCTATATTATACTGTACCTTTAAATAAATTATCATCAACCATTTACAATTCTCTTGGCTAAGTTGAAATTTTCCCATTAGTACAAATCATTGTGGTATCAGAGGAGATTAGAGCTTTTTTATTGAGCTGCTTGCTTTTCTAAAATATAGAAGTTCTTCTTAAAAGTACCTACAGTGCTGCACAAAACAGCTGAAGTCTTTAGTACTTACACTTCACTCTCTTCAACTTTCAGTGGAGTCCCTTAGTAGGAATGGATAGTTGCTTAACAAAAATAGAGTTTCCAGTACTAATTCAGTTTTCATCCTTAACAGTACAAGTTGTCCATTACTGACCTTTAGTACTGTCTCTTCCCCCCAAGAATTCTGTTTTAAGACACTGCTTCCCAAGCCTGCCATACTGATCTGTATCAGTGGTGCATGTGTTCTGTAGATGTTTTCATGCACAGAGAACAGGATTGCAAATCCACCTGGGAAAAAACACTACACCTCTGAGGTTAGGTGAAAGATTGCACATGAAGGAGGGGCCAGGAAATGTTGTTGCTTTTAAGCCTTTTCCCCAGAGAGTCTCTGGTAAGAGGGGATTGATGGAACTAACACATTTGGGGTCTCTTGGAATTTTAAAAAAAAGTGCAATGCCTGTACAGTTCTCAGGGTCTCAAGAGGGGTCCCTAGCCTCCAAAGGGACTGTCATGGTTTGACCCAGGTGTCCCCCACAAACAAATGAATGTGTTCTGATAGATCGATCCTCAGCTGATGGCAGTTTGTGTTTTACCACCTTGATGAAGCTGTGTTGTTGGGGGCGGGCTTACGGGGATTATAAACTAGTTCCCCCTTGCCACTATTTGACACACCTTCATGCCCCTGTTTGCAGTGCTATGGCAGAGGTGATGTCCAGCCCTCTGCTCATGCCATCGTTTTCCCTGCCAGGATGGAGTCTCCCCTCGAGTCCATAAGCCTAATAAACCCATTCCTCCACAAGCCTCTTTTGTTTGGCTTCTTTCTGCGCAGCAACTAGAAAGCTGACTGCAATAGGGACGCTGGTTTTCTAGACACATGCAGCTGTCTGAGTGTTTGGTGTTCTGACCATCTTACTATGGTGCTTGCATTTTTATTACATCTTTGATAAATTGTTAAAAATACACTTTCCTAATCAACCAATTCTGAAATAGAGAATTATTAAATGTATTTGTATGCATTTTCATATTCAGTACATATAGAATTGAGAAAAACAATTCATTCACACATGTTGGTCGACCAGTAAACTAAATATCATTTTTTCCAACTCATTGGAGGAAATACTTCATGCTCTGGGAGCTGCCTCTGCTGATATGAAAATACCTCCCAGAATTTGTCACTCAGCTTATCTCTCTGCATGGCCATAGGGAATCCTGCTTAGCTTCCAAACTTCCTCTGGCAGTGCCCTTTGATGTATGGTCCTGAGTTTGATCACACTTCCTATTTCAGAGCCCCGGGTCCTCTTCTCATGGTACACACCAATCCAAGCCACATTCTCAGACTTCTTTTATGCCCCTTAATACATTCATTCCCTTAGGAGATATCCTTATATAAAGACATGTTCTACATTCCTTGATTATATATATATATATATATATATATATATATATATATATGTGTGTGTGTGTGTGTGTGTGTGTGTGTGTGTGTGTGTGTGTGTGTGTGTATTACATTTTGTAATTTTCAACCCCACAGAGACAAGACTCTTATTATTAAATTTGTGAAACTACTTGATGAACAATGAAAATGTTATGAAAGAAATTAATTGTATCTTCATATAGACAAAAATGCTAGGGTTTAATATCAAAGGAACAACGGTAAAAATTCAAATAGAAAAAAGTAGTAGCTGGATGGTGAACAGTTTTGGAATATTCGAGAAAAATACAGCAGAATGAATGTCATTGCTAGTTTGAAGTTTAATGTAAATTAAAAAATTGTTTTTATAAATGTGTTTTATCTTTCACATTTTCTGTATAAAACAGTTAGTGTACTACTAATGAACTCAGAAAGAAAGAAATTCCCAAAACATTTAAACATGTTAAAATTGTAATAGAAACTATATCTCTGGCATATATAAAAAATTAATACAATATTACTTACCACAGCTTTTGTACTGAACATAAGGGAAATGTTAACTCTTTTTCTTTCAAAAGCCTTTTCTGTATTTGTAATCAACTTAAAAATTATCTCAATTTTATGGGTATTGCTAGTGTTATAAAATTTAAAGTGTCCTTAAAAGAAAAGGCTTATTGTTAGAGTATGGCAAATTCACAGTCCCTTCTCCATGACAACAGATAAAGAAGCTGTCTCTATGGCGACAGTAATGGGCCAGAGAGATTAGGGCCAGACAGGAGATTAAGCCTCCAAAAGCAAAGAAGAAAAGCTCTGATTGGTTCTTTATTGACCTTATTGGAAGACAAGTTACTGTTGGGAGAAAGCATGGAGGATTATCAAGAACAAAATTAATTCTTCTGTACAAAGTAAGAAGTCATCGCTTTGTTAAAAAAAAAATGTGTCCATCCTTTTTCATGTAACAACTGTCCAAATTGAATCTGTGATGGATGCTATTCTGAGCTTTGTCTATGTCATCTAAGTCTGGACCAGGTTCCTTAGAAGTAAATACCCAGGGGATTCCTTTTGGTGATAAGGCATGTAGAACTTTCTTTATATGCCATTGAAACTTACTTTTGTAACTTTTCTTAACATTTTATTCATTTATTCATTTATTTGTAAACAGAGAGAGAAAGAGAGAGGGCAGAGAAACAGAGAAGAGATAGGGAGTGTGTGTGTGTGTGTGTGTGCGAGAGAGACAGAGAGAGACAGAGAGAGAGAGAGAGAGAGAGAGAGAGAGAGAGAGAGAGAGAGAGAGAGAGAGAGAGGAGTATGGATGTGACAGGCCCCCTGTGACTACAAAACTCCAGATGCATGAACCGCTTTGTGCATCTGGCTTTCAGATTGAAATCGAGTCTGTGTTTGCAAGCTTTGGGAGCAAGTGCTTATAACTACTGAGCTAGCTTCCCAGCCCATTTTCTAATTTCTTGATACTTTACATGGAGTCTTTTATAAATCATTAATTGAAATATTTTATGAATTCTGATAAGTATCCCATTTCTATAAATTGTAGATACTATATTTTCAGTAAAAATGCTATTCCTGTTTTTTAGTAGATTGGCTGATGTAAGCTTTTCCATGGTTAATTTACAGAAATTAATCTATTTGGCTAAGAGGTGTAGGCATGTTTCAGTTGCAAGGTTTTTGACAAATTCATTTCTGAAAAGGTGTCACTATATGGGAGGAAAACATAAAAATAAACGTTTGCTGAGAATTCCCACAAGCCTCTGTCCAGCGGTGTTTTTTCTTCTTAGGGGGAACACATTTTGTTTTTGTGCAAGAAAAGTTATGCTGGCCAGATTCTCTCTCAACAAATGCTGCAAGGGAGTAGATAGATGATAAATACCCTAGATTTCTTAACTTAGGGATGCATGCCACTAAGACATGATCCCACTGAATCTGGATGTCTTTAGTGGGATTGTTTATTACTTTCCCACAATATATACCATCTAGATAACTCATTCTTAAAATTTTCCACTCACTGCCTCCTGTCTTATGCAGCCCCGGTTATATTAGTGTAAAAAGATGTAGGTGAATAAATGAAATGCTGATGATAAATCAGAACCAAATTTGTGATAAAACTATTCTATAATTTACACTTTTTAATTTTTATATATGAAAGCTGACATATACTAATGGGATGGGGATGCTTGTTTACTTTTATATAAAGAAATACATCTTGGCTGAATGATTTGTATTTCATACCACAACATCTTCATCTTTCAGAGTTGATCTATGCTTTGACTTTATAATTATTAACACGAAGAATGCTATTTTACAAAAATGCTTAGTACTGAATGGCATTTCAACTGAAGTTTAGAGTCATTCCAGAATTTATTAGAAATTTGTTTCAATCCCAAGCCAAAGTTCATTTAATGGTTTTCTTAATGAAACGCAAGTGAGTTTGTTTGACTTAATTTTTAGCCATTGTTTATCTGTAAACATTTTTCTGTCGTCAAATGTTTTACAACCCCAACATTCACAAAGGTGACCACACTGTAATCCTGACCCACTGTTTAAGACACTTGGCATCCTCTGAAGCCACCCTCCCTGTCCTGTTTTGCTTTCCAACTTGACAAGAGTACTCCTGGGATTTCCTCAAGTACATGTGCTTAAGTCCTTTTTTTCTGAGACCTTTTTGGCTGAGGAAGCTGAACAAAGATCAATGGTTATCAGAAACCAAACCTACAAGTTGACCAAGAAATCCGAAATTTGTCCAGGGATGGACAAAATATTGAGGACAAGTAAACAGGACAGTCATATGATCAAGTGTGTGTTTGTATAGGGCTGTGCAGAGTGGATATTTAAGGTAGGTGAACATTAGCAAGTAGAGTCAGTAGGAGCCAAGTGTGATAATTCTGGTTACCTTGCAGGTTGGTGGGGATAGAACTGTTATAGTGGATACAAACAACATGTATCTATATGTGATTTGTCCAACAGAAAAATCCTATGATATATGTGTTCTGTGTTTCTGGGCAGTTTACCTCAAAGGTCCTAGTAGATAGAACTCAAGTAGCAGCCCAGATAAAGGGGCAAGTGGAGAAGATGAAGGGAAGATATTCACTTCTGTGAGCTGGTTTGAGCTGTCTGCTGGAATTTGAAATAGAGTTTTTATGTGAAGAAGCCTTATGCCAATGCTATTCAGAGAGGGAAACTCCATATGCAGACATCAATCTTTTCCCTTCCTCTTATAATTCTGCTCTAACAGAGTGGCTCAATCAGTGACAGTCTTCTATTAAGTTCAACTACCACGTTGATCAGGAATGCACGGGAAAAATTTTATTTACAAAGAAGTCATCAAAGAATCTCTGGAGTCAGCAATAACTTGAAAGCTTCTAGCCATCCTTTAAAATCGCTTTATCTTTGTGTAACTGACAAGAAGTGCACATTGATAGTGTTTGTGAAACTCTTGGAAAATGAGGCATTCCATCTTTCCACCTAAGGGAGTTAGCTCACCTCAGGAATAAAGACCAAGCCAAAAGACAAATAGAGGCTGGAATAGGGAGTTGTGGATAAAATGATTCCAAATTGACATCCAACTTCTAATTTATGGCTTTTAATTTTTTTGTGGTCCTAAAATTTAATTAAGTTAGCTAATTCTATGCTGCATCAGAAATAATATGAACAGACTCTGAGTGAAATAAGGTTTTCTAATTACTATCCAATTTATTGAGTATTTATTTATACCTGTAAGCTCATCTTTCTGGTGAAATTTTGGAGTATCCGTTGATGTGACATCAAAATTTGAACTTTATTAAAGTCCAATTTATGTACAACAATTTGGTCTGTTTCTTCTATTGCCAATCACCTTATAATTAGGAAATCAATAATTTAAAGAATTAGCATGGTTCCTTAAATACAAGAGAAGGGGAAATATAAAAGTTAAATATACTCATATTTAAGTAATATAAAACCAAAAGACCTTTAAATTTATGTGACAGTATGACACTATCCTTCCTTTTCTTTGATCCCTTGAAAAATAAAAACACCTAAAACACCTAATGACTTTATTTTGACAAAACAGTTACTATGAATTTGATTTTATATTTAAAATATACTATTTATATACTGAATGATACTTTTATTTCAAATATGGATACATGAATTTATTTTCTTTTTCATTCACTTACTTATTTAGCCCCTGTCTCATTCCAGAAAGGATTCAGAAAAAGATAATAATAACTACATTAAATAAATTGTTCTGTTTTGATATCACTAACATATAACTAGTTCATGAATATTTTAATCATCACTAAATATCACATGAAATATATATAATGCTTCCACAATATTGAATTATATCAACACTTTTGAACTAAGCTCTTTTTGAAATTTATGTAGTTCTTAAAAATTCACCTTACCCATTTTCTCTCTCTGGTTTTAGTCTGAATCAATACTGTTTTTCATATTGTCATTGAATCTAGGTGTAATAAATTGACTGTTTACACATTTCAATCATATACATTACTGATGGGCCATCATTTCAAAACACAAGGGTTACACTATACCTTTGATTCTACTTCCCATGCCATTTCTCTCCATTTCCTTCCTTTAGTAGCTGTATGATGCTAACTTGGGTATGTGTGGTGTAGATCACACTGACAGCCTCTTTTCCTTCCTCCTCAGAAATCCCAAGCTCCAGTGTCCTCCCTTCAGCTCCAAGAGATGTGGTCCCTGTCTTGGTTTCTAGTCGTTTTGTCCGGCTTAGCTGGCGCCCACCTGCAGAAGCAAAAGGGAACATTCAAACCTTCACAGTCTTTTTCTCCAGAGAGGGTGACAACAGGTAGGTGGTGGTAACAGTCAATTTTGGCTTCCTTCACTATCAATTTTAGTGTCCATGTTGGGAAATGGCTGTGGGAGACACTGAGCAAAAAGACTATGAAATTGTTACTCTGTTCACTCATGACTAAATGAAGATGGCTTTAGTTAAAAATAATCAAGATTGCTTACAGAAAGGCATTCTAATAATTATATTCCACATTCCTGAGAGGACAAAGATGCAAATCTGTGTGTTTTATTTCCTTGATTTTCTCAGCTATAAAGAAGACAATTAATCTGTACCTTGATAGAATATAATACAGGAAAAATTGCAGTCACTGTACTCAGTGATCCCAACTCTACTATTGATACCACAGGGTCCAAAGAAAGCAATGATTTCTCTGAGCTTCACTCTAAGTAGAAAGTAACAATACTGGCCTGACAAGACTACTGTTGGAATTAAATTAAGGTCATAGTAGACTGGGTAGTATTTGATAGATGTCATTGTGAATTCTCATAATGGACCAGGCAAGAGTGAAATGTGTTTGGTTTCAAGGTTACAATGTAAAATTCGAGAGTCTTTGTTTTATCAAAATACTTTACCCTTAATATGTTCTAGGATGTTGTGATGTTGAAATCTCAGTGTGGGATAGATTTTGTGTAGTATCTCGCTAGGCAGTAGAGAACATGGACAGGATCCTAATCTCACAAATGAGCTGTGCTAGATTCCAAGCAGGCAGGAGAGGCTTGTCAGGGGATTGAAGTTCAAAATGCTGCTCTATGAGGGTTGGGCAATAGAACAAAATCTGTTCACAGGGAATCACAATTGATTTTCCATCTATCAACAGTAGTTAAATCATATCATTTTATTTCTATTTTGGTAACTTGATATGAATATAGAAGAAAAACATCCATCCTGTGTTAATTTAGTTTACCCATTACCATGAAGAGACAGACATTTATGTTAGTCTTACCTGAGCATCTATTTACTCCTTGATCTTGTGATATCCTTGAAGACTTTTGGATCTTAGTATAGGCAGTTACAAAGAGTAGAGTCAATAAAATTGCTCAATTGTTTTTGTGTGTGAGTTTCATAATGATATTTTAATTTTCTTCTACTGTAAACTAGGTTCCTGATCTCTTCCTTAAATATATATATTGATATATATAATATATTATATATATTATATTATATCATCAAGTCTAGCTCAGGCCTGGTGATCATGCCTCTTGAATTCTGTCAATTTCATCATCACCTAATCTTCGGAAAAAGCTCCTCGCTTTCTGATCCACTCTTTTCAATGTCTGTGTTTCTCCTTCTGAAATAAAATTTGGATTGCTCAACCCACTGAGTAAATATGATAGTCTTACACTAAAATACAATAACATTTCTATATAAAGCTAGACATACAGAAATGTCAAATGTCCTTTGAATGAACTGGTCCAACTTCCATCTCCTTATAGGTATAAGTTGGTTTCCATACTATATGATAACTAAACATATGCCACTTAGATTCAAATGATCAATTATGAAAAATGGTCCAACCTTTTATCAGTTTTGTGATTTTAGTGAATTTACTCTTGTTTAAAATATACATAACAACTCCCTTATGGAGTGGATAAAAAGATTAAATTGTTAATTTCAGGATTGCTATGAGAAATAATGAGAAAATCCAGGTACAGCATGCAGGACTGTCACTGCTCACAGGTTGAACGAAGGGCTCAGATACAATGTAGAATGGAGGTGGAAACAAGTGTCAAAGAGTGGGGAGAAAGAGGAACAGGAAGAGGAAGAACATCTGATGATGCTTTTATATCTGATTGAATCATTCACTTTCATAACTGCTCACAGTTTTCTGATTATTAACACCATATGCCCCTGTCCACTTCTATCCAAATTGTCCTAATATTTCCCAGCAAATGTCATTCCTAGTTCACCCTCATTCCTCACTGCCATGGTCATAACTTCATCTTGATCATCAATGCTCCCTCCAACATCTCTGTTATCACAGGCTCAAGCAGCGCCCTCTTGACATGTGCTCTGTGTTCTTTTCTTCTGATCTTTCATTTAAATCTCTTCTTAAAACAAACCTTGGATTCTGCAGGGACCCACAATCTACTGATCCTGGAGTATCTCAATGAACCTCCTCCTCCTCCATTCACCAGTGAGTATCTAAATTTACATTGGCAATTACTATGCACACTCACTGATATATACCAGTATTTCCCATTCTCCTCTCACACTTCACATTATTTGTGTAGCAAAACCCCACTTAGGTAAATGTGATTTCCTCCTACACTGGTACCCTGGTAGCTTAATTTAGCTGGAGAAAAGATTCAACCGTGCTGACTCATCTCATTTTAATTTCCCAGCTAGGAATCTCATGTTGTCTGTTAATACTACCAGCAGCGAGATTATATTTATGCCAGCCTCCGTCACACATGCTCTTAGTGATGTTTGATAATTTCCTCCTCAACTCTTCAACAACTCACCCTCCATTCACTCCATCTACTTTGCTTTTGATTTCCTGGAAAATCAGACAATATACATGCTCCCATATGAAATTTGCCTAACCAGATGTTCTTTGAGCATATAATATGTCATTCCTGAAGTTTCCATAAAAGAATCACCTGCTCTATTAACTCAGGTGAATCCTTCCCATGTGCACCGGATCTTACCCATTCTTCCAACATGTTACTGCTCATCATTCTTTTGTCTGACTTCAACTTCCTGCTCTCAGCGGAATCATATGTGTCAGTATATAAGCATGCAGTTCTATTTTCCCCTGCCATAAATTTTCCCTGAATCCTCATTCTCCCTCCTTTACATAGCTCCCTTTTATAACAATCTTTCTGGAGTCATTTAACTTCACTTTCATGTCTTACCCCATATTCCAATAGCTATCTTGCTCTATGTATCTCATTGCAACTGTTCTCTTTTCAACATTCACCAGCGAACTGCTTTTTTGGTAATCCTAATCATTGATTCTTGGTCCTCATGTTACATGATCTTCAGAAAGATTTGTTATACTGGCTATTCTCCCCCTGTCATCAGCACTCTTGGGTTCTTTGAACTTCTTACTTCCAATCTCCCTGGGAGTTGAATTTCCCAGGGCCTAGGGCAATTGTCACATCTCTGCAACACCATCAAAATATGTCTTGAGTCCATGAAACAATAGGCCTTGTATTTCTTACCAAATAATTCAGAAAGAATAGTTGTGATTTTTAGTTCAGGGATGGGAGGGAAAAAAAGATCATCCTATTCAAGTTTTGTATTGCTTGAATAAATGCAATAATATCTAAAGCCCAGTAAGCAAATGAAAAGAATACATACTTTTAGGTCTCTGTTTCTTGTCTATCAAGTACAGCTATATCTCAGAACCATTGTAATAATCTGCCAAGTCAGGTCTCACTGTAGCAGCAGTATCAGCCTTTTAGAAGATAAATTTTAGAAGTTGAATTATGCTGTTCCTCTGCTTCAAAACCCTCCTGTGACTTGCTGTCTCATTAGAAGATTAGCAAAGCCTTTCTTCTGTGATCTCCTGTCCACTCTCTGCCCTCATCACTTACCTGTCTTATGATTCTCCAATTGTTATTCCTCTCTAATCCTACTGGCTTCTCTAATATTTTCTAAATATATCAAGTGCCCTACTGCTGCCTACATTTGTATGTGTTCCCAGAATACCCCTCCCAGATATATATGGTTCATGTCCCGACTTCCAATAAGTCGTTTCTGAAATGTTAGTTAACTTTTTGTGAACATACTTCCTGAACAATAGTAGTCTTTTTTCCTTACCAATGGATTTTATTTAATTTTTGTTTGCTGTTTTTTTTTTTCTTTTTTAATAAGAACAAAGACAAGGACTGATCCAGACGACCCATGGAGGAGGTTATCCAGTTGAGGGGGGAGGGGAGGGCAGTGGGGAATTGGGGATAACAACTCATTGTTTGCCCACTAAATGTTGTAACTCATTATGGACAATAAAAAAATTTAAAACAAAACAAAACAAAACAAAAAAAGACAAGGATTTTGCAATGTTAACCAGGCTGGACTCAAATCCCTAGACTCAAGCAGTCTTCAGAACTTCCTCTTCAAATTACTCAGGTATACAGATATATGGCCCTGTGCCTGAATGTTTCCATTACTTTCTCCTTAATAATGAGGTTCCATAATCCCCTTTGTCCCATCAGAACACAGGCTTCATGTAAGAAGGCTTTTTTTTTTAAATCTCTTTTATTGGAGGAGCTGTTCTAAGAACCAGGAGCAACATAGCACATAACAGACATTTACTCAGTATGTGCTAAGGAGAAATCCTACCCCAAATGTCTCTTCTGCCCTTCAAGATGGAAGTCGTTATTTTCCTCTTTATCTCCTCTCTATTCTTTGACTACATCATTATGGTATGATGTTTTCCACTTTTTGACCCATCTGTTTTCCGTGTATTTCCTTTTCTGATGTTTGAAGGTAAGCCGCATGCACACTTCCATAGCCAAGTGCCTAGAACTCTGCCATGTGTTGCCACTTACTGATCAGAACCGATATGATCAAGACATTTAGACCCTTGATCGACTTTCCCTTAGCCAATAAGACAAGCTGTGTTTTTGTTACTGAGGGAAATGAAAATACGGTAGTACCATACCGACTTTCTTAATTGAGAAAACAAAGTTGGCATGTGATTCTAATACACCTTTCCTTCTGTGAGTTCTGACCCACCATTGGAAAAAGTGCATGTCTCTGAAGGATTAGCAAAGATATTTCTTTGCTCCTGTAAGTTTATTTAGCTCCTTAGGCACAGTAGGTTTTTTTTTCAAAAGTAGTAGATTTAATGTTAGTCTCTGATTAGCAATAACTTTGTCAGACAAATTACTCTTGCGAAGATTATCATTAATCTGCCTGACTGGTTAATGGTGTCAATAAGCAAGTGTCATATTTAACATGCTTTAATCCAGCTCCTCCAGGATATTATCATTTCATAAGGCAGAGAGCATCATAAATTCCAAAATCTGAAAGCCAGGATTCAGATGGAAGCCATTCCTCCAGAGAGATCCCCTAACACCTGGAGGTGATTAGAACTGAAAGTCGTCTCCTGGATTGTCAGGAATCTTACTTGTTGTACTTAAATGTCACAGATGGGCGCTCAGGGGAGATCCTGTCTAAAGTCACGGAGTTTGCTCGTACCATGATAACAAGCATTTACTGAGCACCACACTCAACTCAATTTGATTCCAGGATAAATAGTGTATGTATTAGTGACCCTTTGCCATCTTTGTGATAAAAAAAATATGCAGATAAGACCAGAAAACTTTCACACCCTTGTCCTGCAGCTCATAAGAATTAAAGTAGGGTGTGAATGCAAATATTAGTCAGAATCTAGTGTTTTCACACCCTTTCTCCTTTAGGGGATTTACATGGAGGAGAACTAATCTTTCTTGATATTTATAAAATGATAAGATGCATTTCTTCTGTGTAATTTTACAATGTATTTGTGACTTAGCAGTTAATTCCATATTAGTCATTAATGAAACAGGTATATTTTCTATACATTTAAATAAAATTATACCTGTCATTTTGTAATGTAGAAATCACTTTGATAGTTTGACAAAGTGTAGCCAAAGATTAAGGTTATGAAGCAGTGAAAGAGAAAGTATGGATTTGATTCTTATCTTACAGATGTTCCACCTGTGTGGCTTTGGGCCACTGAGGGTACATTAGTCTGGATTTGCAAGAGGAACAGAGCCAATAGTGTGTATATCTGTGTTCATGTTTATTATATTGGCTCATAGACTGGATAATTCTATAATCATTGATTGCAGACTAAATAGTCACAGAAAGCAGTAGGGAATTTAGTGAAAAAGTTGGAAGTCTTGGAATGGGTGGGACTGGAGGCTTAGAATCTCCCTGAAGAGTAATATCTTGGAAGTCAGTCCACTTTAAAAAGTTTAAGAAGCAGGAGTCTCATGTCCACAGGTGATAGCAACACAAAAGAAAGAGGAGCTTACACATACTAGTTTCCTTTATCTTCTTTTATTCCCACTTACTGGACAGCCATGCTTGTCTTTCCTTCTCAGTGTGCTATTGCATTTAACAGTTATCCTGGAAACACCTTCACAGACACAGCCAGAAGATTGATTTGCCAAGCTCCTAATCCAGTCAAGACGACAGTCATCATTAACCACCAAAATTAATAATCTTGTTTCCACATACATGATGAAAATAATATCTAATATATACAAATGTGATGGATATTAATGGATCTTTTAAAAAGTTCCTGAAATGCTTGTTCTTTGACTATTGCTCTCAAAGCACTCAGCTCTTATTAACTAGTACCATATATAAATTATTTTGTGGGTTTGCAATCAAAATAAATGATATATGGGGGCATGTTCTGGTTCATATTTAGAGAGAAATTTATTGCTTTCATAAGCTTTATCCCATTTGATCCTCAGTTAATGTAGCTATGATCATTCACATTTTACTGAAGATATGTTCAAAATACTAAAAAATGTTGCCTACAGAGTTATGCTAATAGTAAACATTAGATCCGCATTTAAATGCAAGGTGATGTCTTCACTATACATACAAAGTAAGAGATATTTCCTAAAAATGCTAAATATAAAGTACAGGGTAGTTCAGATAGGGAATTACAAAGCCTTTATGAGCATCATTCAATTTAATCCTCACAATAGCGCTGTGAGGTAGGTAGATAAGGAGCTGGTATCTTCATTTCGCAAATGAGCAGGGAAGATTCCAAGACACCCCTGATATGTTCAAGGTCACACACTGTTTTGCAGCAGAACAAAGGCTCAAGCAGGGCTTCCAAGTTGCAGCCCTGATGCTTTTGCTGCCTCGGAAACCTGTGCTCACTGCTCAGGATTAGAGACAGGCTTTCTATGATTGACGTGGAGGATTCATTTTAGAATTCACTGCGCATTACATTCTGAGCATGGTGTTTACATATTCTTTCCCAGCTCTTCAGAGTTGAGGACTCTGCAGCTCAGGAAGCTTGTTATCCATGAAGGGAATGTATTGTGATGTAAAAAGGACAAGACTCAGAATCCACAGCACCACAGTGACCCAGGCTTAAAGCTTGGCAAAGTCAGCCCTCCTCTCAGAGCCTCTGTTTCCCTGTAAAATGTGAAATCAGCCACTGTGGCTATAAAATGTTCTAAAACAGTTGAATGAAAGAATGATGATTTCATTTTTCCCATGTGCTTAAAGCCTACTGACAACTAAGGCACGGCATCTATTAATGGTGTATGGAAGGCAGCTTACTCACTAAATCAGCAAATGTTGACCTTGAGTCAAAAACTTATCTAGTACTCTGCTGGAAGAAGTCGAGAAGCTAAGCTTTTCCCTGGAAGCCATTTAGTAGCACTGGAAGTACTGGAGAGAGATGCAAATGGAGAATGTACAAATTCCCAGATGATGCTATTTAAGAATCTCTAAGTACCCTCAAGGAGGGAGTTAGACCAGGAGATTGCTGGATTGAGGCCAGAAGGCATACAAGTCTAGAGAGGAAATGGTTCCAGGATCAGAGGAAGGAAGGGTGTATGGGTGGGAACAGAAGAACAGAGATAAATGAGAGAGATACGTAAGAGGCAAAATGGATTGGAACAGGGAATGGGTATAATATACAACTTGGGAGGAATAGGAAGGTGTCAACTAGAATGGTTACTTGTCTGCTGTGTTTATAAGTAATTAGTTATTTCAGAGACAGGGTCTACCTAAGTAGTACTGGTTGACCTATCATGTACTACACAGCCCAGGCTAGTCTCAAACTTGATATTCTCCTGTCTCATGCACCTCCTGAGTGCTGAGATTACAGGCACACACAACTTTACTTCCTGTTGTTATGTAACAGAGGAGAGTGGTGCTATTTTCTGAGATGAGAATTCTAGAAATGGTCCAAGTTTGCTGGTGAAGTTGATGATTTCAATTTCAAACATGACACACCGGGAAAAACTTTACATTTCAGTGGGAAAGTTAAGACAGCCTCAAAAGTAGAAATCTGGGTCTCAGAGATATTTGGGCCAGATAAATCCATCAGTATCAATAGCATGTAGAGAAGGAAAAGCTGGCCCCCAAACCAGAACAGAGTGATGCTCATCATGAGGACAGATGTTAAAACTAAGCAAAATATGATACTTCATTTTTTTTTGAGAAATCTGTGATTGATTTCTTAGATGTATATTAGATCTTGAAACAGAGATTATAGAGAATAAAGTGTTCTAAAAGCTTGAGTGTGACTAGATCTCAGCTTTTAGGAATTCAAAAACAACAACAAAAAACCCTACAATTTTTATACAAAATTTAGTGAAATACCTCAGATAAAAATAATCCCTATTTTTCATCTGAAGGTGACTTTATGTACCAAACTTATCCCCTACAAAATAACACCAATAACAAAATCAGTGCTTCCTGGACAATGAGAAGCAGAGACAGCACTTGGAGAGAGGTCAGTGTTATTGTTTTAATTCAAATTTTGGTTTTGAAATATTTTCATTGAGGTGACAATTGTTTGTTTTGAAGATAGTGTCTAGTTTGCATTTCATGCTGGCCATGAGGCACCATTCTTCCTTTGGCCTCTCTACACATCTTTGCCTATCTTTGTTATACTATTGTTTTACTCACTAAAGAACAAAAAACCGAGTTGTATAAAAAAGCAGTGTTAAAAATATTTTCATAAAAATAACATAGCTTATTTCCTACAAAGGTATTAATGTAATTGTTCTTGCTAGTAGCAACTAATTAGGTATTTGGCACCTTAAGATAGTATTTGTTGCTAAATTCACAGTTGTAACTAAATGTTAACACCCCAGTGTGCTTTGATAAGACAGTATACACTGATATGTGAACAAGAGACAACAGCTACAAATAATTCTCTAACATACAGGATCAAGTTGAATCTGAAAACTCTATTTACTTTGATGTATAAAAACTGCATTCTGCATTCAGCAAATAATAATGCCAAAGCACAAAAGAAAAAAAAAATAAGACAGCATCAAATAAAACACAGGTGATTTTCTATTCCTAGCAAATACACACACACACACACACACACACACACACACACACACACACACACTCACTCACACAGATATGTGCAGATATGTGTGAGTGAGTGTGTGTGTGTGTGTGTGTGTGTGTGTGTGTGTGTGTGTGTGTATCAAAGTAGAAAGCCTTCTATAAGGAGATTCTGCTCTCTGGTTTTTGCACAATGAAATCAAGATCCAGGAAAGTAAAGTAGTGTATTAAAGATGACCAAATAAGTTGGGAAACTTAACAAGTCTACATTTTTAGGCTTTTTTTTTTTAGAATCACACTATGTATGGAGATTTTGTGCAAGCAATCTACTAAAATGTCCAAATTTCTTTTTATATAATCAGTTGAAAATATGGGCACCAGCAACACAGACATTCTTTATTTTCAGTGGGTGTGAGTAAAACGGGAACAGACTAGGCTACAGTTCTCTTCTAATATAACTCATGAATGACTCAATGAGGAAGGCATGGTCATTAACACATGCTCTAATGTGAGGCCCACTGTTTGAAGTGTATGAACCCCAAGCAATGAAATCACAAAGGGAGAACAAGAAATGCTGCATGATTTGGAGGGTGTAATGGCTTGGAAGGAAGAGTCCATCAAACTAGATTTAAAGTGGATTTCACTTGGAATAAGATTTTTCAAATCAAATAGGATCTGTGAGTCTAAAGAAGGTAACTATAGGAAAATCCAACTGAATAAAACAAAAACCAAAAGAAAAGATGAGAAAAGGCAAGGCTAGGCATGCGAAAGGCTATTGGGGAACTTGGCCCATGGCAGAGGGCTGCAAAAGGCTTGGGCCACAATTTGTAGGCATCTAGAATGTTCCAAGAAGGTGGACTTGAATTAGTTGTAGAATGAGAACCAGCACCATGGAGTTGACAGATTATATATGTGTATGTGGAAAGGGCCTGGGACCTGGGGCAGGTAAGAGCACTTGCTGCACAAACCCGAGGGCCTGAGAGGGCATGATTCACCCCAGTTCAATTACACTGAGTGAAAACAGCTATATTTGGCCATGCCTTCCTGTAACTCTAGTCCTATGAGTTCCAAAAACTTAAGAATCAATCACTAAGGCTCATGAAAATGGCAGCTCTGGGTTTGGAGACTTCCTGTTGTAGTTACCTTCTTGATGCTAGGACAAAGTATCTGAAAAAACAATAAGAGCAGATGGGAGGAAAGCTGATATTTGGGCTTTCATTCTCAAAGGGAAAGCTTCATGATGGCAGGGGGAAATGTGACATGGACAGAGGCTGAACCTATAACTTCCTTATCATAGCTGAAGAATGCACCTCCAGGAAAGTGAACTGATTTCTGGCAAAGGGGAGTTTATCAGGCAACAACACCCCTAAGCCTATCCCCAACAACACACCTCCTCCAGCAAGGCTCCACTTCCCAAATTGCCATCAGCTGGCAACCGAGCATTCAAAAGACATGAGTGTATGGAGCACACCTGATTCAAACCACCTCAATTCTGTGTAGATGAAATCTGCAGATTACTGATAGAGGCGCACACCAGAGGTTTTCCTCTGGCCTCTGCACACGTGTTCACAGGGCACATAAGCACATACATACATAAATGCATGTACCAATCATAACACATATATCAAGAAGGGAGGATTGATGAAATTAGAAAGAACCAAGAAAGCCAGCAGCCAAGAACTAGGAGAAGCTATTCTTATAATCATACTACATGTACAAACTAGAGCAGAGTCTGTTCCTAGACAGAGGGGATTGTAACATGAATAACCTAACTAGAGTTGGGTCTCAGACAATTTACCCAAAGGTGCCTTCATGCCACTATATTTGGCTTTGTGCCACATGGTCTATCAGTGTTTAAGAGTTGCTCAGAAAGTTTGGTCATGGTGGCACTACCCTGTAAAATCAGTCTCATCAGGGAGACCATAGATCCAATGACCTTGGTAACAATTTATCTATCTGAAGTTTCTGGGTTGGCCTTTGGATCACATAATCTTGGACAGTCAGCTGTCCTTCCATACTCAGACTCTTACCTTTGGTAAACATGGCCCATGTTTTGTTTAGAGGTATACGTACTGAAAGTGTCACCCAAAGCCTCATAAAACCCTAGGTTGTCATTGAACAATTTGTGTAGGATTGCAGGGGCAGGATGTGCCACTTTCTCACAGTACCTTTGTATCTCATTAGCAGCTTGATGTCACTCCGGTATGACCTTGGGAAGTAAAAGTCAGCTTCACAGAAAGTAGTCCAGATTCTAGACTTCTGATGTCACAGTGCTGTGGAAGCATGCTGCAGAATTCAAGGAACTCCATTGCCTCCAGGAGCCTTAGAGCCAGCAAAGTTCCTATTTCCATAGGAATATTGCTGTGTTCACTGGGGGAACATATTTAGTAGCTTTAGTTATGGTCATAAGCTAAAACAACTTATTTCTCCACACAAAATTGGCATAATAGAAATATTATTAAAATTTATTATTATTATTGTTATTATTATTGGTTTATCAGCTTCAGGGATGTCTTGCCTAAAGGCTAGTAAAAATCTTTATACACTGTTCTTATGTGATTATACCTTTTAAAATTTTCTCAGAATCCAAGTTCTAAATGCTTTGTGAACAGGCTTCCTTTTTGGACTACAGAACATTGATTTCTTATGATACAGTGGTGGTGTTTTGCTCTAAATATATCAGCAGCAATTGCCATTTAGATAAGATTTTGTATTGCTTTTCAGGAGTCATGTTTGTGTCTAACATGATTTACATGAGACATTTGATTATGTAATTCCTTCAGATTGATGTAAATTCTCTTATTTGCCCATTTACACTTGAGGAATGGAGTGCAGATAAGTAAATGATAAAAGCCAGAGAAATCACCCCAGATTCTTAACTCCAGTTCTGAAATTGCTCTGCAGCCTACGTCATTTTGACAGAGTGAACAGATTTCTGAAAAGTACACGTAAAATTGACATGCTAGATCAGGCATGGTGATACATGCCTGTAATCCCAGCACTCAGCAGGCTGATGCGTGAGTATCCCTGCCAGCTTGAGCTCCATCTACTCTACATGCTGAGTTCTGAGTTGCATGAGGAGACCTTGTCTTGAATCAACACAACAAAAGAAAACAAAACAGAAATTTTCATATTAAATTATGGCTTAAAATAATTAAGAGCTTCCACTAAAGGAATGGTCAGTGCAGAGTAGCATCAGCAGAGATGGTAGAGATGTCTCGCAGTGTTTGGACAAGGATCGCATTTCATAAGCCAACACCAGAGAACAGTCTGAAGATGCTTTGCTCACACTTCATATAAGATTGAGAAATCTCAATGAGCGAAAAGTGCATGCATGTGTAGTTCTGTTTAATTTGGGAAACTATTCAAAATTTGATAGAGATTCTATGAATTTGGAATACATAAATCCAACTTTCTTCTTCATATATAAGAGTCTTTTCATTATTTGATATGTGCATATTCAATCATTCTCCTTTTCCTTTAAAAATGTATATTCAACCCCAGGTGGTGGCACATGCCTTTAAACCCAGCACTCTGGAGGAAGGACTCAGAGGATTAGAGTGTTTTAGACCAGCCTGAGACTACATAGTGAATTCCAGGTCAACATTGGGACCCTACCTCTTGAATAGAAAAAAAAGTCTATTCAAGGTTATACAGGCATCATCTAGAACATACCTCTTTCATCAACCATTGGGTAGCTGGAAGAATAAGAATAAGGTCATTTATTTGAGTTATCTTTCCTTACATGTATCTGAGAAGTCTGGTATGTAAATCCAGTTTTGATTACAACTCTTATTTAAGGACAAGGATACATAAGTACAATTTAATTATTCATAGTAGAGCCAATAGCTATGATTCCTTTGAAAAAAAAAAATCTTTGTTTCTCTAAACCTTATTTTGACATCTAGATACTAATGAGTATATAATCATGTCTATATTAATGGACTGATGAGACACTGTTTATATGAATTATGCTGAGAGAAAGTAACAAAATGAGATGCAAAATCCTGATATCTATGTGTTATAGCTAATAAGCTATATATAGCAAGCATGCAATCTGATTAAAATTAATTTAGAAATTCTAAAATTAATTATGTTTATTTTAAATGTACATATTTATGAATGTGCTAATAATTTGATACATGTGGAGATATGTGATGATCACTTGATCATTACACACAGCCAACATTTCCATCTCCTTAAGCATTCTTTAACATTTTTGATTAGCACATTATAAATGTGCATATTTATAAAGTATAGAGTGATATTTCAATACATATCACATGCACTGCTCAAATCGTGATGAGTACCATTTCTGTCATACTTTGTATCAGGAGCTCTTGAAGTCCTCCCAGCTATTTGTAAAATGCATCCCAAGGGATTGTGAGCTATAACGTCCCCACTATGTTATAAAATGTTTAATCTTATCATTCCTGTGTAGCTGTGTTTTGGTACCTGTCAGCCAGCCTCCCTTACTTTACTTGAGTCTACCCTTCTCAGTCTCTACTGATCACTGTTCATTAACCAGATCAACTCTGGTGTTTTAGCATCCATATGAGAATACATGGTACTTATATGCTTTTTAAAAAATCTTTTATTTATTTGCAAGCAGAGGGTTATATATGTAAATATAATGGGAGAGACAGAGACGGAGAGACAGAGAGATAGTGAGTGAGTATGGCACACCAGGGCCTCTAGCCACTGCAAAGGAACTCAAGATACATGTACCTCTTTCTACATCTGGCTTTATGTGGGTAGTGGAGAATTGAACCTGGGTCATCAGGCTCTGCATTCAAAAACCTTAACCACTGAACAATCTCTCCAGCCCCTTATCTGTTTTTAATTGACTTATTTTACTGAATGTAATCTTCAGTTTCACTCATTTCTGTTGCTAATGATAGGACTTCATTCTCTTTATGTAGAATCATGTTGTGTATGCATATCACATTTTCTATAACCATTCATCCTCCCATGATCATCTAGGTCATCCACATATCTGAGTTATTGTGAATATTGCAGCAACACACCCTGGAGTGAAGATGTCTCTGTGATAGCTGATATCACATCCTTTGAATATGTATGTGGAAGTAGAATGTCTGAATAATATGGTAGTTCTGTGTCCATTTGACGTGTGTTTGTGTATGCATACGTATATATGTATTCATATGTATTCTCACAGCCATTGAGGGAAAAAGTCAAATGGACACAGAAGTACCATAATATATACATGTATTTTTTGGGGGGAGGATTGAGGTAGGATCTTGCTCTAGCCCAGGCTGACCTGGAATTCACTATGTAGTCTCAGGCTGGCCTTGAACTCACTGCGATCCTCCTACTTCTGCCTCCCGAGTGCTGGGATTAAAGGTGTGTGCCACCACATCTGGTGAAAATATGGGTTCTTTATACATCCTCATTAGCATGTGTGTATTTGACAACAGCCATTCTGACTGGCATGGGAGCTCACTGTGTTGGTTGTTTGCCTTTCCCTGGTTCTTAATGAAGTTGAGAATTCTTTTCATAATTTTACTCATCATTTTCACCTAAAATTGTGCTGGTTAAGCATAGAGAGTTTACCCTAATCCCTCCCTCCCTGACAACTATGCTGTGTGTATAGTTTACTTAGCATCACTGGATAAAATCGTGCTATTATATGAAATAATCACTCAACTGGATAACTATTTCTGCTTTACATGGTATAAAAGAAGTTGATTGTTAAGCAATTCTTTTATCAGCTCCTCTCTAGAATTCTTGAGAATTTTGACCACACCATAAACTCAGAGTTTGATAGCTCACTGTGCCTACTTCCAACCCACACATAAAGATTCTCTATGGAGGATTAGCTATGTGCAAGTTTTTGATTCTCAATCTAGAAACGTTCACATCACATATACTCAACTTCATAGTTTTATTAAGTACTAGGCAAGGTTAGGAAAGAGTCTAACACATGAGGAAAGAGAATAAAGAGAAAAAGAAGAAGGAGGAAGAGGAGAGAGGAGGAGAAAGAAGATAACAGGACATTTTTAAATTTGTGGACGAGTTAGTTAATCTCTGCTACATTATATGAAGAGTGTACTTAGCACCATGTATGACTTTGGAGGCTCTGGTTTAATTGTTCTTTTTAAAAATCTAATTTGTTCAAAAAACAGAGTTCACTTCAAATGGCTCTAAAACAAAAATAAAACTAAATGATAAGATTATAACTTACATGTAATT